>JAPYYW010003021.1:0-22215 GCA_030522545.1 Cremastinae sp. A BG-2022a
CAGTGTAAACTTTAATGAGATACATTAGGGTGGGTCAAAAAAGTGACTTTTTTTCATTTTTGCAACGGATATTCTTGTTTCTGGATATCTAAAACGAACTTTTACCAAGTTTTAGCTCATTATTTTGATGGGAACAACTGCCGCATCACAATTTTCGATTTTTTATCAGTCTCTTACGGAAATACTCGTATCTTAGTGAATACTTAGAGGTATTTAAAAGCCAAAATTTCGTAGGAAATTGAACGCTCTGCCTAAAAGTTCTATTGTGAATTTTTCGTTAATCTTATCATTTCTAAGATATTTGAGCTCAAAGTTTGGTAAATTTTGAAAAATTTTTTTTCTCATCATCATTTTATAACTTATTGAAAAATAAATATAATTAAGTGGATAATGCGCAGTTTTGTAGGAAATTGAATGCTCTATAAAAAAGTTCTCTTGTAAATATTTCGTTAATCTCACAATTTCAGAGATATTTAAGTTGCAAGTTAAATAAAATTGAAAAAATCATTATTTTTGCATCATAAATCACTAAGTAGTAAGCAGAATAAAATATAAAATACATTGTTTTGCAGGAAATTAACTGATCTTCAAAAATGGTCTCTCGCGTTTATTTGATTAGATGAAGTGTTAGAAGATATTCGTATCTAAAGTTGAATGATAAAATTTTAGGGAAATGCATTAAAACCGGTTAATAATGAACTTTAGATACGAATATCGTCTTAACGCTTCATGTAATCGACTAAACACGAGAGACCATTTTTGAAGATTACTTATTTTCCTACAAAACAATGTATTGCCTATTTTATTCTGCTTACTACTTAGTGATTTATTTTGTAAAAATAATGATATTAAAAAATTTTTTAAACTTTAACCTCAAATATCTTTGAAACGGTGAGATTAAAGAAAAATTTACAGGGGAACTTTTTTGTAGACCATTCAATTTTCCACAAAACTATTTATCGTTCACTTAATTATATTTATTTTTCAATGAGTTATAAAATGATGATAAAAAAAATTTCTGAAATTTGCCAAACTTTGAGCTCAAATATCTTGAAAATGGTAAAATTAACGAAAAATTCACAAGAGAACTTTTTTGCAGAGCATTCAATTTCCTATATAAATATGACTTTTAAATGCCTCTAAATTCAATATTCACCAAGATACGAGTATTTCCGTAAGAGACTGATAAAAAATCGAAAATTACGATGAGTGAGTTGTTTCCGTCAAAATAATGAGCTAAAAATTGGTGAAAGTTCGTTTTAGATGTCCAAAAACAAGAATATCCGTGGCTTTCGGGAAAAGGAAAAAAATCACTTTTTTGACCCACCCTAATATACATACTATGTATACCTGGTATACGTAGTATATATATATATTAATTTTTAATTAAATAAGAAAAGCGTTGTATTTACACAGAATTTGACGGCTCGTGAATGTCTAAAGCCTCAACGAATTAATCAGGACTATTCGTTGGAAAAAGAGAGAAAGCGAGAGAGAGATGGAGGAAGAGAGAATAGCAAATAAGCCGAATAGGGGCGTTTTTAGCGAACAGCAATTTTCCTATATACTTTTTTTCTTTTTTTATCGGTGAACGAGAGGAAAACGGGAAAACGTTTGTTGACACGAGAAGGATGCCGAGACGCGAAATTCCTCACGTATTTGCTCACGGTACGCGTACGTAATCTCCGGGGAGTAAACACGAGATATAATACGCTCCTGTTCTCGTTATTTGCTCGATCCAACTCCACCTCCTTCTCCTGCACGCCTCGACGCGATCCCCCTTCCTCCATTTTTCGAATTTTCCGCTCGGCGATTTTGTAATTCCGAATCTCACGATGTCCCGATACTCCGCATCAACCGCGGAGAACTCTCGCACACCGCCTAACGGAGAAATCGAACTTTCCATCCCCACCTTTTCGATCGAGCCCGAATATGATAAATTTTCAACAAACGACAGAATTTTGTACGATAAATTACTAGATTTTTTCGTAACTTGGAAATTGTGACATCTTTTTTAAAGAGAAACATATAGTCATTGAATATTTATTATATGAAAATATTTCGGTCGATCAAAATAATTTTTGCACATGATAAGGTCATTTTCACGTCAACACTGAATAATTCCATTTTGTTAAGGTAGTATATCCACAAAACGATTTTTTTTTATGAATTTGTTAAAATTTTGTATAAATTATCTTTGATCCATTGTATGTGTATCAAGAGACACGACAGTGTTTCAACGCCAAGTAATGAAAGAAAACGAACGAAATTCGTCCGATCTGAAGCGAGAGACTGACGTGTCCATTATGTGTAAGATTGAATTAATTAAAAATTTTTCGATATTCTATCGAAAATAGCTCCACAATGCATTACTTGATCGCAAATATAACAGTTCCTACCCACCCCCAACCAATTTTTTTTCTTTCGAATGGCGTTGGATCTATTACGATCCATAGCCTCCTTATACACGCTTTCATCATTTGATAGGGTCAAATTTGACGATTTTTTTAGCATTTTCAAATAATTCGTTTTTTGTCAATGCGACCATGCGAGAGAGACAGATAGATGCGTGGCATATGAGAGCGTAAGAGACAGAGATAAAAATATATATAGATCAAGTGTCGCACCTAGGTATATTACATCTATCGCATCGAGATATGTAAAAAAAAATTGATTAGACGTTTTGAAAACAGGTTTTGACATTTACGAAAGAGATTGACAGTTTTAAAAAAATGAATGAAAAACTTTTGACATTTGCAAGAGAGGTTCGTAAACTTTTGACGTTTTCAAAATAAAGCTTGAAAACTCTCAACATTTTTAATAAGCTAAATTTAAAAAGAATCGAGAATAGGAAAATGCTGTGGAAAAAGTCAAATGGATACAAGAAAAGGTAAAACATTATATATAAAATATATATTATTAGTTTAAAATATAATAAAAGGTTAAATATTAAATATTAATAGTAAAAAACTACTATTTTAAACGTGTTCCCTCATAACCATATCTTTTTCCATAAAATGTTCAAACACACTTTAGATCAATATTATCGAAATTAACAAGAGATGTTGATTACGGAGTTACGTGGGTATCAACGGTGAAAAAAGACACATTTTCACTAATTTATTGTTTAATTTAATAAATAATTTATGTTATCTAAACATTTATGCATATCGACAGAAAATTTAAACAATATTTACTTTAATCTCTGTTTAGAAATATTGAAAATTCCACCGTTAAAATTCTGATAGCGGGTAACTACTGGCTAGTGATTAAACGTATAGAAGAATTTTTTTAAATCGTAATTTGAATTGTCGGTAAAGTTTTTTACCAAAAAAATATAATTGTTGATAAAATTTGCATCACGTTTTATTTTGTAAAATAAGTTTCGATAAAAATATTCGTCATTTAATCACGAGCTGTACTCATTTGCTGACGGAATTTTTTTTTTACTTTTATGTTAGATAATATTAGAAGTTATTGCGTCGACCGGAAAGATACTTTTTTCGAGAAGTCGCTTAAAGTTGGGTCTTGGTGGATGAATTTTCAATTTTCTTAAACAGAAATTTCAGAAAATACTATTTACATTTTATTTTTTATTATGTGCAAATGTCTAGATAAAATTAATTATTTATCATATTAAAAAAATAATGAAAATGTTTCTTTTTTTCACCTTCGAAACTCACCTAACCCTTTAAGAATAATGTGAATAAAAATACCGTAATAAGAGCATGATATATAAAAAAATGTGAAAAAATTTGAGGGATACAATGGTAAAAACGTGAAAAAGTTTACAATGAAACAGTGAAAAAATCGAAAAAGTGCAATAAATAATATGCTTTGAAGATTTTTTTAGTTTACGTACAATTACATTATTTTCACGATAGATGTAATGTTTTATTGTTTATATTTCAAATATGTATTAAGAAGATTCACGAATCAGTTCTCTCGCGCACATTCGTAATCCAATGAAAATTAACAGTTATTTCTTCAATGTCATATTAAAATGTGTTAAATCATGTAGATATTGTGATATTCATTATGAAAAATCGCGTTTTAGCACGCGGCCTTATAAAAAGTCACAAAAAAAATACAATTTTGATAGATGATCATTTAGATTTCTAGATGATAGATTTTATTGTAATTTCGCCATAAGTTGAGTGTCATATTACTCTCATGTATGCCAATTTTTATTTGTTTAATTTCAAAAATAATTTTCACGTGGTAAATTCATGCGCAAACCGCTTTAAGATTTTTTTATTGTATAAAAAGAACTGAAATCGTTCTCAAAAACTTTTTAAAATATATTTTTTTTAAATTCTAAAGAATTTTAAGACGTTTCTTTGCATAAAATTTGAGATATTCATTATCGAAAATCACATTTTTTTCTACTCTCCCATAAAAGCACATATTAAATATTGCGATCTTCAACTTTGAATATTTAGATTTTTTTGACCAACTAAACAAGATTTCTTTAAAGTTATATAAAAATCTGTTCAAAATTTCAAATAGTTTCACCCCCGAGAAGTCAATTTTAACAAGAAATATCTTGACTTCTACGTGGTACAACTTTTTAAAATTTGGATCACATATTTAGATCACATCCAAGAAGATTTATGAAAATAAAAAAAATTTAGTCGAAATTTATTTTTTACGAGAATTACCTTAAAAAATTAGATCAAACATTTTTATGTATGTACACTCGACACATCATTTTCAATATTCTAGCCAATATTCAAGGAGATTCGCTACCATAAATTATAGATATTTTAAATAGAAGTTAATTTATTTAACACTTCATCCTGTCAAACTATTGAAGAGATTATATCGTATCTTCGCTTGCGCACATTTACCTTATATATTAAGTAAACGTAAATGCAATAAAGTTTAATGATTTTGAACATAATTTTTCGAAAGTTAATGCTTATTAAGTTTCGTCTCATTAAAATATTGAATACTTGAAACATTCTGAACATAATTTTTTTGTTTTATCTCGCTCTTGTGATTCATTTTTTAATTGTATTATATGGTCATTAATGCAGAATCATGGACGAATTTACAAAATTTATATTTTAGTATATATTAACTCATTTTAGAATATATTAACATTTGTTGATTGAAAATTATGGTAGATATAAGTGCAAGAATTCAACTACGATAGTGAAAATACACTTGTAGAATAAAAATAATAGAAAAACTTGTTTCTCATTTTATATACTTCTTTAAAAATGTTCAATTAAAAGAATCAGTAACTAGATTTTCTTACAGCTGTCATACTAAATTTTTGCTTTTTTGTATGGCTTATTATTTGGAATCATCATTTCAGTTTAGCCTTAAAAATTCACAAATTTGATGTAGAACTTTGTTCCTGGAACGAGCTATCACGTTAACAGATTCAATGAAACCATTACTTTAGATAAATAAATTTAGTCACGACTAGCGTGAAAAAAGTTCATAAAATTTTGAATACTCAAAACGCAAGAACGCAACTTCATAACAACAAATCAAAATTGGTATTGCTATAAAAATTGTCAGAATTTCCAAACTGCTATCTCAGTACGATTAAGTATAATAATTTTGAGTACAAAATTCTCACCGTATACATCAAAATATATTTCTCGGTCACCGCTACTCAAGACAAAAATGTATAACAGTTAAGTTTTCGATTAATTAAGTTTTCGAGTTGACGGTACTCAATGGCGCATTTATTTCAATAAACGCAAGGTAAAAAATGGAAATTATTTTGATTCTAAGGAGGATGGTGACCCAAAGCAACATTTCCTGTGTTAAAAAGTACATTATAAAATTTTATGAAATTTCACAAGTGAGGTCTTTAGTATTGAAAATAAGTACAACTAAAAAAATGTTGTTCTACATAGTTACCATAAAATTGAA
The DNA here is from genome assembly GCA_030522545.1 of Cremastinae sp. A BG-2022a. Taxonomy (NCBI): domain Eukaryota; kingdom Metazoa; phylum Arthropoda; class Insecta; order Hymenoptera; family Ichneumonidae; species Cremastinae sp. A BG-2022a. Next base: position 5,893 of record JAPYYW010003021.1, read on the forward strand.
CATTATAGTTCATGTGTATAAGAATCGGATTTACATGTACACATATATACACGCTGTGTATAAGGATGCAATTTCGATGTTCGATAAACTCGAGAACTATGTAGAAAAAAATTTGAACAAATTGCATTTTCGTATCTTACACTAAAGGTTATTATTGCTTAATTTCAATAGGTTCTATACGTTTTGATCAAGGTTACCACCCTCTTTAAAGTAGTTATATCAATAAATGATAGAAAAGTACAATTTTTTATTCTAATACGTATATTCTTATCATAGTAATTTTTTCTCAAACCTGTTAAACACATTATATAAAATACTTTGGTTATTCGAAGCTAACGTATTTTTTTTAAATAGCTCTGTATTAAGAGTAAAAAAATTAAGTTGTAGTTTTATCTAAAATTAATTTTAAGATAATTCTTTGAAAATATCATTTATTTAAATATTCGTTGAAACATTTGGACAATTAATTCTTAGCGGTTAATGAATATTTTAGTAAATGTTTAATTTCTCACCCCACACGAGTTGGAAATCAGGAGGTGGGGGGATTTGTAGGGAAGGGTTTCCATAATACAATAGCGAAGAGAACAGGTGTCGGACCCCTTCCCTTAAAAAGTAATTAACTATTGAAATTTTGAAAATTTACATTTCACGGCAAGTACAATTTCGAAATATTCTCGTCATTTCTCGATAATTGAGACGGTTTATTCAAATTTTCGTGTTTTATTGCGTGAGTATTATTTTGCAAAGTATTGATTTGAGTTCACGGGTACAAATTATTGTATTTCAATCCGGGGTCCAGGGGCGGATTATTATTGTGATTTGTGCCCCTCACCCCCGCCCCCTCTTGAATCTTGTGCGTGTTTTGAACGATGTCCAAACGAGGTTCAGGTGTGAAGCACCGTTGGAGAGTTGGGGGGAGGAGGTACCACCACTAACATGTGAATGCCTTTCAACAAGCATGAATGGGTCAGTGGGGAGGGGCGAAGCCTCCCCCAACCTACATTCGGGACTTCGACCGTGATGGGGCACAAGAGCAAGCCCCCCCCCCTCCCACCACCACCACATTTATACTTTTTAAAGCAAAATTCTTAATAGTGAGAAAATCTAAAATTGTTCTTCTCGTAAACGTAAATTTTCAAAATTTCAATTGTTAATAACTTGTTAAGGGAAGGAGTCCGACACCTGTTTTCTTCGCAATTTCATTATGGGGCTCCTTCTCTTCCGAGTCCCAACTCGCGTGCGGTCATTATGTAAACATTTGCCAAACTTTTATTTTTAAACCTAAGTGCAAAAATCACTATGTATATGAGAAAATTGCAAAAAAATCTTTCGTATCTGACTGTAGCGACAGGACTACCTTACAGGGGAGCTCCATTGTTTAAGTTCACTTAAAAAACGTGGCGGCCCAAATTGGTAATTGTTGTATTTACAACAATAAGAAATGAAATAAAAAGTAGAGAATGTACTGAAATTTGGTGATCAAATTATTTACTATTAAGTATGAAAGTACAATTTTCTTCTAAATTTTGCTTGTACATAGTTCAGGCATTATTCAACATTAAATTTCGTGTGTATAAAAAAAATAGAATTTAAATATATGTGCACGTTCATTCTATGCACAAGGATGCAACTTCAATACTCAATAACTCGAGACCTATGTAGAAAAAATTAGTAGAAAATAATTGTCAAGAAAACAACTTTTTTGTTCCGGAGGGGAGGGGGTAGTGCAGAGGACTTCTGCTTATAGCATAGATGGAAACAAATGATAGTCAACCCTCTTAAGGATAGGGCTGTTTTCTGGACAATTGCGGAAATTTAAAAAATTTTGTATTTTCGTATTTTATACGTTAAATATCATTGTCATCAGATTTGATCAAGTTCTCTACATTTTATACAAAGTCACTACCTTCCTTAAAAAAAGTGATAAATTACTCAATTACGAATTAGATAGATTAATTTAAATAATTTTAATTTTGCATGTATACGATGCTGTGTGATTACATTTGTAAAAATCTGAAGAATGCCTAAAACATGTTTCTAAAGTTCGAAAATGACGAAGGAATAGAACTTTGAAAACAAAAAATAAGATTTTTTCGAATTTTTTTTCAGTTATTCATGTAAAAATATACTTTTTTAAACAAATATTCAGTTTTTATATTTAAGTATAATTAGAGGATACAAAAACTGTAGGCCGATGCGTACCTTGTTTTTCAAAAATATTTTATAAAAAAAGTTTTACGAAAAAATTCACTACAAATGTGTACAAGCGTTTGAAAAATTATTTTCTGATTTAACAATTCAGTGTCTCACCTCAATTATCGACATATCTTGTCACCTCTTGTAAAAATACGAAAAAAAAATGTACCAAAAATAAGGGAAATTCGAAAATTACCATACCCTTTTCCACCTGAACGATTTTTCACTCAGATTTTCAACCAGTGAAGACGAAAAGTTTTAAAAAACACATATCATCACGAATCTCTTGGCTTCATTTTGCAAATGATAAAACTAAAAGAAATTCCATAGATTTATTTGTGCAATCTTTTTTATTCATTTTAAATAAAAAAATTAAACAATCAAGTAAATAAGCAAATAAGTGAATAAAAATTAATTGGGAATAATACTGTCGTGATTGAGAGTGAAAAAAAAATAACGGGCTTTGTAGCCAAAGAGTGCTGGTAACTAAAAAATCGTCTGGCTTCGTAGTTCAAGAAAGGAGAGAAAAAAAATGGAGGGTGAAAAGTGAAACGAGATGAGCAAGGGGAGAAAAATTTGCGAATATTTCTTACTAACCTCGCCTAAGGATCGCTGTATTTTTCTAACCTGACACGTTCCCTTCTGTACATACCTCTATAAATATGCGAGAATAATTTATATAATGCAGATTAACGGAATACTATAAAAATAAAATGAGAGTAATAAGTAAATTAGTGTTTCAAAAGTAAAATTTTTACCCTAGGACCGCACACTATCTGTGTGATATAAATACCCAACTTTGGGGTTACGCTAACCCCAGCACTTTAAAAAATCGATGCAGCTGACTCTTTATTTATCACACAGATGTTTATTTTTATTTTTTCACTTCATCGTTTAAATCGTGAAATGAACTGCTGGAAAAAGACGAAATATTTAATGTTTACAGAGAAAAATGAAATTGAAAAAGCAAAATTTTCGAGATTCCAAGATCGTAAAAATTTTCTGGGGATTAGAGAACCTGTGTGTGGGGTCCTAGGGTTAAGAGAAAGGGAGAGAGAGATTGAGAGCGATGAAAAGGAAAAAATATTATTTGTGTAAATAAGAAAAGTGTGCTTCGATGAGTGCTGAGTACGATCTGAATATTATTTTCCTCGCCTTTTTTCTTATTTACATCCCCTAACGACGAGACTCTCGAATTACCAAATGAGCCCCCAAGAATTTCAAAGTGCTGTCGACGAATCTCAATTAATTTTTGTGCAAAGTGTAAATATCTCGAATCGAATGTACAGAAAGCTATTCCCGCGAAGGGAGAGAGAGAAAGATTGTAAAAAATACTGCGAATCAAAAAACGAGGGAAAAAAAGAACATAGAGACGTTTCCTATGAATTTAACTGAATTATAAAAATTAAAATGGTCTATACAGGGCATAGGTTTTAAGTGAATTTTAATTTGCTAATTCAAAAACACGAAAGCGCGAGACTAGAAAATAAATTAATCAAGCAAGAAGATCTTGTATCATAGACACAAAAAAAACAAAAAAATAGAATAATCAAGAAACGGGAGGTATAATTAGGATCTCTCTGACGAAATTAATCGTCGCATTTGTCGTTCGTGTAAAAAAGAGAAGCGAAAAGAGGAAAGGGAGATATATCTGTTGTTGGCTCTTCGCTTGAACGATTTGTTGAAATAAAAAACAAAATGGAGAAAGAGAAAAAAGTATTAAAACGGATTAAAAGAGAAATTGAATTATTTCACACCCTTACCAAATTCAACCTAATCCAGATTTTTTTTCAATTCAATCTTTCAACAGGTGTTGCAATGCCATTTTCCGTCGAAGACCGGAAATGGCTCGACAAAACGCGACCGATGCGTTGAGGAGGTGAGTGTCGGAGAGGCGGTTGGGCGCCAAGCATCCCCAGGGACACCACCCCCGATAAAATCCAACTTTTTGCAGATAAATCTTATAGCCCCTCTGAAGGTCAAACGGACTCGTCACGCGTCACACGGATGGCTCAGCCCCATATATGGTAGAGAGTGGGGCGGTCCCAAAGTGAGCGAAAAGTCATCCAAGTTTCAGGGATTCGCGGTACTCACCATCAGGATCTCTGGGACACGGCTGAGGTGGTGACGCGAAGTCGCGATATATAGGGAAGATTCAAGATCGAGGTGGAGACAAAGCACGCGAAATATGATGAAATATGAAATATGATGATAAAATAATAAATAATAATCCGGGACTACTCGTCCCGTGATGCTTGGTTTTATATAAGGTATTCCTTGCACGAAATAAAAATATCTTCAGAATGGCCTAATTTTTTTTTAATTATGAAAAATTACTTTTTTAATCGTTTTGAAAAAAAAGATAGGTTACCGAGGTTTTAACAGAGAATTTTTGTTTTGAAATTACGGTTTTTAGCATATGTGTTAATTGATTTTAACGTGAGGAACTTATTTATCGCATAAAAATGTAAGGTCATCAAACATTTGAAAGAATATTATTTCGATTTGAAACTCAGACCCCACCGTGTATAACCTCAAAATTGTAATTTTATAATAATTTAAAAATAAACGTAAAATCATGTTCAATTTTTGATAATTGGGTGTAATATCTATAATTATGAACTTATAATTATTTTTATGTAATTTAACAATCGTGTTAATAATTCTTTTCAGAAAGTTTGTTCACAGGGACCTCGTTTAGCGCCTTCATAATCCGCCCCTACGTGCAAGGAATATCTTAAGGGTGTATGCCCAAAATTTGACATATTTAAATTTTACCGAATTTAAAATCGATAATAAACTGAAATACGCTGAATAAATTGGAAAGAGAAAAAAGTATGGTTCCCGATAATTTAAAAAAGATATTAAGGAATGAAACTGGAGGTTTCTCTAACCTCCCAAAATGAAATTGTCCTTTACGGATATGTGTGCCCATTATTTTTATTGCCATAATTTTCGTTGAGATTGAAAATTTATAGCAATATAAATTATTCCGCATTGATTAAAACAAAAAAGCATTTTTTTTAAATGTATTAAATACAGAATAAATATTGCAGGGTGAGTAAATTAAATAAAATTATTGAAAAAACCAGTAAAAATGAATTTTGGAGCTTCTCAAAACTATTGATACAAATTTATGACGCCTATATGAAAATTTCTCCACCTAAAAGGATCATAATAGAAGCAGAATCAACAATATTTGGTAAGTTATTGAATATAATAAGCAAGAAAGAAAAATAATTTCTAAAAAGTGAAAAATCCCCATGTTATTTGAATGGAATAAGTATCGTCATTCAATTTAATTATCGAATTTAGCGTGATTAATAATTCTATACAAAAGAAAGATGTACAAAATTAATGATTTTATCGTAACTCAATAGAGGGTTATTTTTTTTCTTTTTTATTTGCTTATCGGAAAAAAATTTTAAATTAAAAAAAAAAGTTTGTGTCTTTGTAGCCGTTTATTTCAACTCAAAAATTGAATTTTCTTTCAATTTCTTAAATACTCATAACATTCTATATAAAATGACAAAATTTTTGAGACCATACTGAATATGCGATTCAAATAACTTCGTATCCAAATAAAAAAAATTCCCACAGTCACAGAACGAAAAAAGAAACACAAAAAGATAAACATACTGTTTTTTGAGTTATTTGGCTTATTTTTTAATAATATTTATGATTAGGTTAATATTCACCTCCCAAAAGATTTTTCGATTATGAAAAAAATCAAACGATCAAACAAAATTACGACCAAATCGAAATTTCAGCATCTAATTTATATTGGTGCATATATTATTCGTATTTGATTATTTTTTTATTGAAAAAAGAAACAGCAATAAGAAATGTGCGGCTTTATATACTTCCAGAGTAACAAGACGAATTTTTTAATAAATTATTGAAAATGTTGTACCTATCAAAACCACTTTTTAGATAACATAGGGTTGTTCCTGCTTTCGGTTGTAAACGTACTTGCTACTATAGTCACTGTCACGACTGTCGCTAATAAATGAATTATAATTGATTTGTTTTTCGTTATGCTAATAATTAAATAGTTAATGTTAATCATGATAACTGATAAACAATACCATCCATTAAATTTTTAATATTTATTATTGCAAAAACAAACTTACTAATTTCGGTAAAATTGCAAAATTATTTAAGTGCTTAGTGAATGATTTCTCAGTTTTCAATAAAGCTATCTCTGCTACTTTATTATGGTCTTTAAAATAATTATGCCTTAAAAACACTATCTCATAAGTATATCTCATAAGTAATACCCATATGTTAATTTTTTGAAAAATATCACATAAGCAAATGTCATAAACTTTTAAAAGTATTAGTTGAAAATAAATATTGTCTTCGAATTGAATATTTTATATAATTTATTATAATTCATTTTTATTCACAGGGCATGATATAAAATTCATAAAAATTGTATAAAAACAACTATTCGCACAATGCATGTCTCTTTGAATATTATTTTACAAAAGTGTGATGGCGGGTACGATGGCAAATGACATGTCGCGAGGCAATTCGTTTATTCGTTAATCTTTCATCGTCGATTTTAGAGGAAGGACAAAGAGAGGTTATCGGAGGAAGGAAAAATTATCGGCTAGTGGGCGAGTACAGATTGAATAATATCGATAACTTTTTATAAGAAAATTGATAAAGGAGCACATCTGATGCGAGGATCTTGGGATTTTGAGATTAGACCGAGAAAGGCCTCGATCTCGCAATTTCTCCAGAATTATTTCCATCGAGCGATTGCTGAAAGGAATCCTTTTGATTATGACTCATGCTCGTCTTGGAATCCTTCCGGATAGCGATCCTCTGATCAGTACGATTAATTCCTTGATTCCTCCTCAAAAGGGAATTCTCCCTCTCTCTCATTCCTACCCCTTTCTCTCTTTCTCTCTCTGCTACAATTGCCAGAGCTGCTCTCCAAATGAGATCTGCGAACGATAAATAAATTTCAATAATCAGACGTGACGATTAAAAAAAACGAAATTAATACATTCGAGAATAATGAAAAGAAAAAGAGTAATTCCATCTGAATTCAACGACAATTTGACGATGAGCCCTTCAATTTATTCAATTTTTTAATATGTTATTGTAAATACCAATTGAAGTATCTACTCAATTTTTGCCTTCTATCTTAAGAATGTTGTATTGAAAATCGAAAATGATGAAAAATTTTGGAAATTTTTACATAATATTAAGTAACATCTGTAAAAGGTTGTATAAAAATTTCACAACGATTAGGAAACTCCACATTAAGATATTAATTTTTTGAAATGGACATTTTTATACCTTCCCATAAGAGCACATGTGAAAAGTTGCAATTTTGTATAATAAATTGAAGTTTTGCATTGAACTTTGTATAGTGTTAAAAAAGTTTCATCTAATTTTTCAAAAAAATTTCATCATTTTTTTGTGCAAGCACATGTCATTGGATGACCTTAAATTTAAAGTATTTTTTTAGTCGATTTGCAGGAACTTTTCTTAATAAATTTTTACTCTCAAACAGCTTCGTATGGGAGAAAAATGGTATCATATACTTTTCATTTTTTACTCTACAGACTCAGCACCATATAAAAAAGGAACCACCCCCCTTCATGAAAAGTAGTGTTCCTAAAAAGGTAGAATATTGCGAATTTTTGAAAATGTTATCAGTATTTTATAAATATTATCAGTATCAGTAAATTATTATTAGTAATCTAAACATTATCAGGAGAAATACAATAATGCTATTTTTATTGAATTATCCTCAGTTGTATTGAACTTCGAGAGTATTAAATTTTTTCCAAAATGGAAAAAATGGAAAATTTTCACTACAATGATTTTTTTTTCTCAAAAACTGGACGGTATATCATAATAACTTTTTTATATAACTTCTGTAAGTGATACTCTAACATTTTTTATTTTTTTCATAATTTACTTAAATGTCGCTTTCAAGTTAATTTTATAGAAAATTTTTTTGTGACGTTTCGATGGGAAAATCGCTAATGTAAGCTTTAACTTCAAATATCTTAGAAACTACACGGTAGAATCATTCCATTCGTTTTTCATTCGTTTTGTTTTCTTTTTCTACAAAACATACAAAATTTTCATACTAAATTTACTAAATATATACAAAATTTTCTAAATTAAACGGTTTTTATTATAGGGAATATCGTTAAACTTTAACTTCTACTATCTCAAAAACTAATCGATAGAATTACTCAACTGTTTATTCATTCAGTTTGTTTTTTTTTCTACAAAATATATAATTTTTTCAAATTTTTCATGAATAACCGATTTTTGATATCGTGATTGACTAATAATAGTTGGTACGTGCTTGAAAATAATTTTTTTCTGAAATTCCTCCAACGCGGTTATTGGACACAACAGCGTCTTTGTGTTCTCCGCTCTCTTTTGAAAGAGTTTCGGAAGGAAACGCAGAAAAGGTTCTCCCTCTGTTCCATTAACCCAGCGAGAAGAATAGAAGAAAAATAGAGCGAGATATTCATATATATTTATGAAGAAAAGCTCTGGCCAGCGCTCCAATTTTTTTCCAACTTCTTTCTCCCTTTCACTTTGTTTTTATCGTTTCCCCCTCTCGCTCTTCCGCCGCCAATCTTTTATGTCCCCGGCGTTATTTCTCACGCTTCCTTGATAATTAATCACACACGCAGCGGGCCGAGCTTAGGCACCGTATCAGGTGACAAGGCAAGCAATTTCCTCCAGCCCTTTACTCCAAAAACAACAACTCTCCTTCCACCCACCCGACCCCACTTTTCTTGCTCCACCACTCCTATCTCGCTCTTTTTCTCTCTCGAGAGTTTTCGCAACCCTCCCGACTCTTGCACTCGTAATTCTCTGCTCTTTTCCTTCTACTATTCTCCAACACCTTTGCCAAGATACGAGCCAGAGGCCTCGAGAAAGTGCCAAGTATTTCCAGCTAACTTGGAAAGAATTCTTTTTCATTCTTCTTTTTTACTTATTTTTTATCTCTTCATTTTATTTTTCATTCATTTAATTGATCATCAAGATTGACCTAGTTTTTTGCTTATTCATTGATTTTTTAAAGATATTACTTTATTTTTTACACATCTATGTAGTGTTTATTTACTTTTAGTACTTTTTTATCAGATTTTATTGCGGAGATGATTTATTATTTTAATTTTCATTCAACTGTCTTTTTTGAAGAATGACTTTTTCAGATTTTTTATGTATATTTTTTAAATTATTCACATATTTTCTTCATTATATTCTTTCAGCTTCGAATGGTTAACAAAATTGTATATGTTTTTTTCCAGAGTAGCATTTTTAAAGAAATATTTACACATTTATTCAATACTTTTTTACTTAAGATAGTTCTCCAGCCAAATGAAAGTTGCAGAAAATGTTTATATTGGGTATATCAGTAAATAGAGTAGTTCCTAATTTATTAGTAAAAAATCGAGGAGGGTCGTCGATGTCATTTTCGAGAAAAATTGAATTAAAAATGTGCTTTTTAACACGCAAACATGGCCCAAGATGGTAATTATGTACAATTTTTTTGTGTTTGTGTTGTTAAAGACTGCAGATCTAAATAAAAAACAACCTCTTATTTTGTTCGTCATTAAAAAATATGCAATTAAAAAAAAGTATGGTCCTTTTACCGAGCTTTCTAATAAAATAAAATAGAATTAGGGGAAATTTAAGCTACAAATCGCAGATCTCCATCGTTTCTTCAAATATTTGGCAACATTTCCCGCAATGTAAAACCTTTAAAATAGCATAAATAAGTAAATAAAGACATCTATGTATAATAATCATGCGTTTTATAAAAAAAATGAATGACTTATTTTTATAATTTTTTGATGCCCCTCTGGGGCCCCCACAATATACGGACCTTTGCTGGAAAAGTAGTCAGTGTCTGCCTTTGATAGCTTTACTAAAAGTTTTTTCATGACACTGAGTCAAAAAATTGCGTTAAGATATTGTAAACAGAACATTGATTCATTTCATTCTGTTTGCAATGATTTTAACAAAATAAGAAACACAACATTTTCTGTAGAAAAGAGTTTAAGTGTTGTAAAGCTTCTAATTATAAGTCTTTTTTTAACTTTCTCATTCGAAATCAAGATTCTCAATGGACACCTCATTTCTCATTTCAGTTGTTGTCAAATAAAATAATTGTTAATATATTTTGTTTAAAATTTGCATAAACTTCTTTGACATCATGTGTAGAAGTATATTAAATTTTAAAATGTTTTACTGTGCAAAAGTAGAGATACCTATTGATAAAAAATCACGTTTTCTGTATCCTTTCATAAACGTGGGTGTTAAAAGTGTAGTATTGAACAAATGAATACCTTAACTTCCAGAAGCTTCCTGGAATTTTATACATATTTTTATACAATATCAAAGAACACACGTATTTTTGAATAGTAAAAGTTTACCTGACCTTAAATGACTTTGAATTTTGAGTAAGTTATTTTTTAGTCAACGTGCAACAACTTTGAGGTAGTTCTATCAGTACAGTCAAATCAAAAGTTTTTATCTCATTTTATCTCGATACCATGTTGTTTTTGAGTTCAAGTTTATTGAGAAAAGTTGTTGCAAATTGTTTAAAGAACAACATACTCAAAATTCAAGGTCATCCAAGGTGACCCGTGCTTGTTACGTATGTATGAAAATTAAAAAATGCACAATCTTAGGATTTTTTAAAAAACTAAGAGAAGCTTCTTCGAAATGCAATAAAGAGCTATGCAAAATTTCAACAAGTTCTACTACCCAGAATTCAAGATATTTAGGGTTGAAGATCGCGATATTTAATACGTGCTCTTATGGGAGACTGCAGAAAATAGTGATTTTTGACAATAAATATCTCGAGTTCTACGTAGTGAAAGCTCTTGAAATTTACAATACAATTGCATATCATATGGCGATTACCTGACAACTTCTTTAACTTTAAAAATATTTCAGAAAGTAAAAAAATAAAAACTTACACTTGAAATAAGTATTGAAAACATCAATATTTTCAAAACTTGAACAGCGAGTAAGTTTAATTTTTATACGGTAAAATAATACGATACTGAGTCTGTCATGGCGTCAAAGAAACATTGATAAAGTACAGAAAATGTTACGCTTTGAGTCTATTACTAATTATTGTTTTAGCATAAAATATAATTTATTGATTGCAAAACAAAAATTTTTTTATCTGTAATTTGCAATAAATTTACGAGAAAATGGGTATAATTTTTCTTAAAAATGAAAATATTCTGGTTTCTACAAAAACAAACTTTAACCAAAATAATTATTTTTCCCTCTATTTATTACGTAAACGAAATTAAAACTTCACATTTAGAACCCAGACTCAAAATTCATGTAGACTTGTGTTATGTATTAATTTATTTTTGTAGTCCTCGCTCAGAAAGTTCAATTTTCGAGCGCTGGGCGGCGTCCGGAAAGTTGTCGATTTTCAGAGGCTCTACCATACCGATTACTTTCCCGGCCTAGGCCGGAAAGTAGCACATTTCCGTACTTTTTCTTATATAACCTTGCAGAAATGAAAAGAACTGTCAAGAAAAGTAATTCTTCTTTATCGACCGAATATTTCCAATAGTCTTAATTTAGTCCGTATTGATTATGTCAGGCGCTAAAAATAGTGCTAACCTTTTACATTCGGCTCGAATTAAAATTTCTGAACAAAGATAACAAAAAATATTGTATGTCACTCGATCTTCAAGTGGCGATTAAGAAAATCTTGATTTTACGATATTCGCTTAAGGTTTGTGACGCTTTTTTACAAAAACTCGTGTAATTAACGTACTTGCCCCTTCGGTTCGTACGTCAAACTTACACTCATTTTCGTAAACTCGCGCCACAAACCTTAGACTCATATCGCAACATCGAGATTGTCAGAAAATCGCCACTTTCCGACCGTGTGACATAAATATCTATTCTGACATTATTATTTTTTTTACCCATTTATTAATTGCTTATTTATTTATAGTATTTTTTAATCATGCATATTCTATTGATGATAAATTTTTTTTAAATTTTTCATTCGACTTTCTTTTCTAGAGCATGATTTTTTCAAATTTTTATTATATTTTTTTTTCATTCATATTATTTTCTTTATCATATTCTTTCAGCTTCAAATGGTTAAAAAAATGTATGTTTTCTTGCAAAGTATCATTTTACAAAAGAGAATACATAAAGATTTTACGTGAAGCTCTTCCGTACCTTGGCAAACGACGATCCTGGCGAGCCCGAAGTTTCACCGAGTCCGAGATTCATGGACGGGGTTACTCTCGATCCATCTGGGTTGCCAGTTAACGTGTTGTAATCTAGGCCACCGAAGTTCGAAAGCTGTAACTGCAATCCTCCTGAAAATCGAGATCTTCATTTCGCTACTTCGAATTAACGATCCATTCGAAACCCAATCTTACTTTTAACAACCAATTTCTTCATTTATTTTCAACATACGTGTATCGAATGGCCTAGATTCGATCACAATAGTGGAAATTGTCAAGAAGTGATTAAGGATGTATGGCAAAGACAATTCCAGCAAAAGGTAAATTTTTTACGTTAAATTCGTAAATACTATACTCTGGCTTTTGCCAAAAAAGTTGCAAAATTTTTTAAGTCATAGTTTGACTATCAATTTGGGTATATTTAAAAATGATTCAAACATTTCTTATTGTTCAAACAATTAAAATAAAAAACTTTTAGTAAAATGTTCTGAAATTTTGTTTGTACGAAATAAACACTGCTATGAATATACAATAAGAAAAAATTCAAAAGAATCTCATATATTTTATAATTTGTATTTAGTGCAAATTTACGAATTTTCCATAAGAAGTAATGTTAAATTTCAACAACTTTGGAATTTAATAACTCTTAAACCACTCAGTAAAACGATTTACAATATTGCACAACATTTATTCATATACTTCGAAATAAAATATAAATAAGAGCTATCAAATTCTCATATTTTAGAAAATATCGCTCATACATCCTCAAGATAACTTGTTCAGCCAATCAGAGAACGCCTCGTGGCAATTCACGTAATTTGCATAGGATTGACTCACGCTTCAAACGCTCGTAATTCGTGTCGGGTACATTTTGTCAAAAAGTTTTTCAAAACTTTGCACATATCTTGACAATTCATGAGGATTTTTATATTTTGTTTTTTTGATGTCATATTCGGTATGTATAGAGTGTGTCTGTATGTACAAAATTTCGAATTTTTGATATTTTGGATAATTTATAAACTTTATATTTTTTAAAAAATAACTTTTCCACTTTTAAGGTAGTACATTCATAACAGTTAAATAAAAAATGTTTATCTTAATTTTTTCACCGTACCATGTAGTTTTTACAGCTTAAGATACGTACGTATGAAAATTAGGGAAACAATTTTTTAAGGATTTTTTCAAAAAACTAATTGAAACTTTTTTGAAGTACTATAAAAACTACTACTTCTACTTCTTAAAAGTCAAGATATTTAGAGTTTAAGATCGTGAATATTTAACACGTGCTCTTATGAGAAAGTAAAAAAAAATTGTGATTTTCAATAATGAATATCACAAGTTCTATGCAGAAAAACTTCTCAAAATTAATACACATATGCACATAATATCAAAGATAGTTCATGCAAAATTTTAACAAATTCTTTAAAAAATCGTTTTGTGGATGTACTACCTTCGTTAATTTAAAAAATATACACAAAATCAATTAAAAAATTTTACTACTCGAATAAATGTAAAAAAATTTACAAATTTATTAAAATTTGTCAAAAATGCCTATTTCGAGTGGCTTTTTTGGTTGTTTGGTGAATATTCGTTACAAAAAATAGTCCAGTTTGTAGTCAAATAATGCTCAGTAATTTGATACTGAGGCGGAGATTAACGATTCGGGTAAAGTTTGCCGCGGGATCCAATTTGTCAAAACTCACCCTGGGCAAAGGGTACGCCGGCAGCTTGCCGGCCGGGCTGTGCTAAGTTAGCGTATTGTCCCAGTTGAGGGATGTACTCGTTCGTGGAAAGAGTTTGCCTCAGCTGTGGATACTGATTCGACTGGACGTTGCCCATTTGCTCAAGCTGGATCAAGTTCCCACCGAAGTTGACAGTCGGCACGTTATCGCCTTTTAAACAAAGGTCACCAAACATTTTTTTCTTTTATTTCACACATTTATCTTCTCCGTATATACAAAAAATAATATACAATGTATGAAAAATGTATAACCTTTTAAAAAAAGGTCATCAACAATTTTACTTTTTCATCAAAGACGTTACCCTTTTCCATACAATAATTGAAAAATGGTAAAAAAATATATGATAGGCTTTAAAATTCTACATCATGAAAAACACTTTTTTTAAAATTTTAACTGTTTTAAGAGTGTTGAGTACCTAGAGCAAAAAATTAAAAGTTTGATAACATTTTTCTCCCATACGAAGACGTTTGAGAGTAAACATTTATTAAGAAAAATTTCTGCAAATCGACTGAAGAAAAAATATTTTAAATTCAAGGTCATGCAATGACAGATCTACTCTCTGTGTGATTGCACAAAAAAATGAATAATTTTTTTTTGAAAAATTAGATGAAGCTTTTTTAACATCATACAAAGATCAGTGCAAAATTATATTTTTATTAGGAAGCTCATGACTGAGATATTTATTATAAAAAATTGAATCTGTTAACACGTGCTCTTATGGGAAGGTATAAAAAATAGCCATTTTGAAGAATTAATATCTTAATGAGAAGCTTCTTAATCGTCATGAAATTTTTATACAACTTTTTTACTCAAGGAGGTTCGCGCCTTTGCCACGTGAAAATTATTTTTGAACTTGGCCTGCACTGAGTTTAATATGATACTCAACTAGTGGCCGAATTTGTGTAATATTCATCGTCTGGAAATCAAGATGTTTATCTCTGACTTCTTATAAGACTGCGTGTTAAAAGTAACAATTGTACACGATGAATATCTCGATAAATACATGATAAAACTTCCGTAAATTTTAATCATATTTTAATGTGACATAAAAGAACGTCGATATTCATCAGATTATCTTCAAAATAAATTCACTTGATGATTTTTGCCTTTACTTTACTCGTAAAACGAATGTGCGTGGGCGAACGAACGCGTGAACCTTCTTAATATATGTAAAAATTTTCATCATTTTTGATTTTGAATATAACATTCTTACAGTGGTTCTTGCATGAAACAAATTTAAGTCACAAAACCACAATTTTTTTTTCTTTCATTTTCTGAAAGGTACATTTTTGAGAATGATCTCACCAAATTTTATGAAAAAATTCGTAAAATTCACAAAGATACAGCATTTTATGCAAAACTGTTTCAATGCACGACCGTGCCTAGCGGCAGACTTTGAGTGCATGTTTCTCAAAACATTTTTCAACCTGGTTTACAGCATATCCAAAAAATTATTCACCCCATTTGCATAAATCAAGTTTCAAAATATTCGTAATTCCAGTGTCTATGGCACTACGTAGGGTTTTTTTTAATATATAAACGATGACATTTTAGGTAAAAATGAAAAAAAAAAATCGCTGGTCCGCCATTTTTTATATCGAAAATTCCCTACGAGATGCCATAAAGCTATATATCTAGTTTATATATATATATATATATATATATATATATATATATATATATATATATATATATTGTATTGTTAAAATAAATAATATTGTTTAATTGCTGTGAACTGTCAACCAGCAACTTTGTCGCAGCGTCTGTTTAGAAGCGACGTATACCACCAATTATTGTTACAATTTAAATATAAAAATTTGTATACTATCTTCGATATGTATATATTGAATACCAGTACTCATAAAAAAGAAAACATTCATTGTTTTTTCGAAAAAAATTGTGGAAAATACACTGTCTTTTTGCACGCTCAAATAAGTGGTTTAGTGCCTTAAGGTGATATGGTCATGGTATCGTTTATTACATATTTTGTTAAAATTTTTCGTAAACTTTCTTTACCGTCATATGTGCATGTATGTCAATTTTCAGAAGGTTTCGCCATGCGGAAATCGAGATATTTATTGGTAAAAATGACATTTTTTTGCATCCTTCCATAAGAGCGCGTGTTAAATATTGCGATCTTCAACAATAAATATCTC
>JAPYYW010003022.1:0-16987 GCA_030522545.1 Cremastinae sp. A BG-2022a
TCAGAAAGCCGTCGACGAACAAGTGATCGCAGCGATTCGCAAGAGTGGCGACAAAAAGTCCCTTTTTGCTTACCTTTCGGCTATGTTCGGTCTACGTAGCAGCCAGTATCCTCACAGAATGAAGTTCTGATCTGTACGATAAGTTGGCTTATTCTTAAATAATGTGTAAATAAATTACTTTTAAGACTGATTAAATCTCTTTTATCAAATATACTCACTACTATTCTCACAGTTTGGATATTCTACCCTAATTGAAATAAGATAAAAATTTTGTTTCTAAATAAATACACGAATCTCTCGTCGAGAGAACTGTCATTTGCGTTGTTGGTAAAATAGATATTTGTATGATGGATTAAATTTCATAAAAAATACAACCTCTCAAGGCCGAAAAAAGGTCTTACGTGGCCGAGATATGGTACGTTTATACCCTACGTTCGTTTTCGTTGATGTCATCTCAAACAGGAGAATAAAGGTGTTCTATGTTATCAATTATAGATATGCTGTGGACGTAAACATATATTTTCAACGAAAACAGACGTAACCGTTGTCGGTACTGTCGTGAGCATGAAGAAGAAAGACAAAATCGGTACTACATACATCAATCGTGCTGCAAGCAGGTGCGAAGAACACAGGTGGGACACCCGAGTGAATGCACGCTCCGAGCGAGCGAGAGGCAAAAAACTTCGTACGGGAGTTTAGCCGCGGAACAGGACGAAGCGCCGCCGCTAAATTCGTTGTGTTCTCGCGCTCGAGAGAGACGCAACGAGTTCGGTAGCAGACGGTGAAGCGGTCGAACACTGTTTGCGATCGGTGGGGACTCCTCGAGTTCGCTCGGTTCAGTCAGTTCGTTCACTGCTCTCTTACGCTTACCTACGTGGGCGCCATAAAAAAAAAACAACTTTAATTCCGCGATTAACGCTGCATCCGACTCTGGTGTTGCCTCAACTTTTATACTCGCGATTATTACGACAAACTTTACGATCCTTGTTTATGGAATTTCGTCGACGATCCTGCGTGTCACGAGAGTCCCGGAGAGTTACATCGAGAGCTTGGAGAAGAATTTCGGCGCGACCGAACGCGAAGACTTTCCATCTCTCGATTTTCTCGTGAGCATCGATGATCCGCTTCATCGGACGCGTACACGAATTTCGTCCGAAATCGGGGCTAACTTGTATCTCGTAAGGGACACTCGGCTTTCGAGAAATCGTTGCCACGACCATGTCATCCGAACGATTTCACAGGTAAGCCTTATTTTTTTTTTTTTCATTTCGGCGCTTACACGTTTCTTTTCGTTATTAAGAAACAATGGTTTCGAATAATTCTTCACTCATTCTTGATTTTCCAGCGACGAATTATAAAAAATTTCACGTTCTTTCACTTCGCCAATTATCTCGTGTAATTACGAGATAGCGATGACAATTTTCGAGACTAACAATTTTCCGAGTTCCTCCGTGCGTTAAATTCGTACTTGAAGTTGCGCTGACACGCTTTTGATTAATTATCGACGCGTTTTTTCAATTATTTCTTTTTTTTTTGTATCATTAAAAAAAAAACTCTTTTTTTATTTCAAAAAATTAATTTTATTTTTACTCGTTCGGGAAAAACGAAAGTATTTTTTTCGGAAGTCGCTGCGTGACTCAACGAGGGTGACGCTTTTGTTTGCTCGATATCGTCTATTTCCTGTTCGCGGAGTTTTATTAATTTTTTTTCCCCGATTAAACGTCACAATTTTTGTCGATAATCCCTGGGATTTTGATTTTATCGCAACGCGAAATTTTATCGAAAAGTTTCCATGTTGTCGGACCGATAAAAAAAAAACTGTGACCTCACTCGTGGGAAATGACGAAAAGCTTTCTTTACGGAGCTTTGAAAATTTCTCCTCAACACCGCGAATGCGCGTTACATTCCTCGCCGGAAACTCGATTTTCACGCGACAGTCACCTCGAAACTTGAATTTCCTCTCATTCTCGGCGTCAGAAAAAATTATCCAAATACGGAAAACACGCAAATACGTGAATTTTTGCCGCGATGTTCGAGATCGTTGACCGTCTAGAGAAAATCGTTTGAAGATAGAAAACAAACCAGGAGAAATTGTCACGTTTTTTTTTATCGAGATAATTAAAACATTTTTCGTTTTAATTCTCATCAGCTATTATCAAATTAAAGGCTCGTTAAAAATTGTAGTTGAAAAAACATCGTTATCGGACTCTTGCAATCGATTAGTTCCGTAGAATATATACTATGTTGATTTTCTGATAAGGACGAGTGTTGAAAAAATAATGAATATTAGTTTTCTGATTTATTTTGAAAGAAAATTGATTACTTTTTTTTGCATCTAGAATTTTTACCAACAATGAATTTTCTGTTTTTTTTTTAAAGGAAATGAATTACTTTCTTTTGACATGTAGACATTTTTGCCAACGATAAATATTAGTTTTCCGATTTTATTTTAAAGGAAACGAATTCTTTGGAATATAGAAATTTTGTCAAATTTTTATCGGTGGATGAAGTTCCGATCTTCGCACTGGAACTTCGTGCATTTTCGAAGCGAATACTTCGCGCAGACTCGATATTATTATATATCGTAAAAACAAGTTGAACGCTCTGTTCAAGGGCTGCGCGGGACGGAGCCTTGGAAATTCTTAAGGAAACAACCCGTAAGGACTGTAACTCGCGAGATGAAGGTGGAATGACCCCAACACTATGGGCAGCCTTTGAAGGTCACTTGGATGCGCTGAGACTGCTCGTCGCCAGGGGGTAAATTCACTTAAAAATATTTCCAGACGGTGTAATTATTTTAATGCTACGAAAATATGTTAGAATTTATTCCAGACTTCACGACCATTTTTTATCACAAAGAAAATATTTTTGAAGTCAATTAAAAAAATGCAGATTCTTCATTTGTAAAATGCCAGAAGGTAAAGTCACTTGAAAATATTTTCATTTTATCACGACGAAAACATTTAATTTATACAAATAATGCCAATTATCATTTTTAGAAATACGAAACAGTAAAGTTTACTTTGAAATAATTGCAGAATTTAGGATCAACACTAAAGTTACTTGGAAATATTTCTGGACATTAAATATTAATACAAAATTTCAATATTTCTCAATATTAAAAATGTTAGGGAGTAAAATAACTTGGAAATATTTGGAAATATATGCAGATTTGTTTGGTCACAATCATTTGGTCACAACGACAATATCTTAAATTTCATAAACGAAAAATTCTATATGTTGATTAAAAAAATTTGACTTTTTAATATTATCCTCTCGCAAAATAAATTCTTCAACCGATGACTTCCGCGACGCGCAGCGAAAGTAGGGAATTACGAAATGAAATGTGCCTGCGTGTAAACACAATAAAAACCTTACGGATTCAGGGTACGATTGTTTCGAGGCCTTGGTGGGATAATTTCATAGTTGAACGGAAGCGAGGGACACAGAGGACGAAATAAAAAAAACCATTGCTCTCACCGATGAGGCAATACTGACTCGAAGTTTCAAAAAATTATTTCGTCCAGTTGACAATTTTTCGTATTTTACAAATAACTCCGTTTTATTTCATAACGTCATCATTTTCGATGGCTTTTGCGTCACACTTTCAAGAATGCAATATCGCGTTCGAAAAAGCGCCAGACTCACAAATTTTATATTATTTCCAAAATGTTTAGTTTCGTTTCGTTTTTTTTTCTGGTCTAACTTCGGGACAGATGGTGCGAAGCACGCTATGTGTCTTTGTACGCGGACAAGTAACCGAACACCTGTTACGCACACAAAGAGCGAACAAAAATCAACCCCCCGGAAATTGTGGGTGCAATACCGTTGGGGGCAGTGCAGGATGAATAAGGCGAGAGAGAAAAAAAAAAGAAAAACTTGGAGCGTGCGTGAAACAAAACCGGGGCAGAGCAAACGAAACGGAACGGAGCGGAATCGAGTGAGAGATGGCCTGTTACACGGTTAACAATATACTCATATCCAGAGCTAACAAACACACACACACACACACAGCATAACAAACGAAATTACGATGTTATGCTCGTTACGAACGAAAAACCGAAGCCGTCGATTATTTCCGCGAGAAAAAGTGGCGGCTGACGCTTTCAACGATTAGAGTTTATCACGAAATTTGTTTTTATCCAGTATATTGGCAAATCTGCTTACGTTAATTCTTTTGTTTTTTTTTTCTGTGTTGCCAGTGGCGATCCAGACAAAACCGACTATTTCGGAAACACGGCGCTCCATTTGGCCGCGGCACGTGGTCACGAGTATTGCGTCAAGTTTTTGGTCAAGTTCGGATGCAACATTTGGTCGCTCGACATCGATCGGCACTCCGCGCGCGAATTGGCTGCGATAAACGGACGGGAAATGATTCTGCAGTTTCTGGACATCGCGCAGGGCGAGCAGGAAGCCACGAATCGAAAAAAGTGCAAGATGCTGCGTGAGAAAGCGGAAAAGGATGCCGAAAAGAGGTAAATATAAATTGTGATTATCTTACGCAGTAAATATCTTGTTCAAGATGGTACTTGCACGAAACGAATTTAAATATAATTTCATAAAAATTTGCATAAAAGTTACTTAGCATCGCACGCAAGTGTATGGAAAATTCAAACAAGCTTCACCGCGCGAAAGTTTAGATATTTATTGCAGAAATTCGTTGCTATTTTTAACAGTAAAAATCTCGATTACAAATGAACCTTTTCAAATTTTTTTAGCATTTTAGTACAATGTTGAAGGACATTGCCATGATTTTTCAAGAAGTTATCTTTAAAAAATGTAATCAAATGATTTTACTATTACTTAATAAAAAAAATATTTGAGATTGTTCTTGGCTCGCAAGAATCTCCGCAAATTATGCTCAAAACCATCAAAAATTCGTGATTTTTTCTCAGACTCAAGGAGTACGTGAAGAGACAGAAAATCGCTGACATTCGAGCGGAAAAGGAGCAGAAGAAGTTGCTGAAGGACCGGGCAAAAATGGACATCGAGTCGATAAACGAGAACAACGTTTTGCCACACAGACCGAGCGTGCTGACGTTCAAGGGACGAGTGAAGCCTTCTCAGACGTTCAGCGACATAGTGGGCACGATTTCCACCGCGAATGCCGGAACGACGAGAAGACGGGGTAGCGCCGTTTGCCGAAAAGCTCTGGCGCGAAAAGCCGTAACGGACGACTTCAAAGTCGTCGAGGTGAGAAATAAAGTGAAATTTAAAGTGAAAAATTTAAAGTGAAATTTGGACATCGTTGTATTTGTCAAGTGATAATCTTGATTTTATTTTCGCAGATCGAGGAAGGTGGCAAGCGATCCGTCAGAAGTCTGACCGGCCTGAGGAGAGACTCGGAAGTCATGTACGTCGGTACTTACGAGACTCAAGCTCAGCAAAATATCGGCAAGAGAGGACGAATATCCGATGTTTGGGGAACTCTGAGCAAAGCTCAGAGCACGCCGGATTTGCTCGGTGACCGGGACTACGACGACGACGATTACGACGATAGGGAAAACCTTCATCGGACAGGAACGATGAAAAACGTCGTCGAAGAAGCTGTTCTCCTTCAGGAACCTGCGAGCATATTCAACCGGCCTGGCTTTGGCTCTGTAGCGTTCAGAAGATCCGTGAGCATTTTTTCAATCGCTTGCTTTATTGTTACAATACAATTTAATTCCATCATGCCAATTTTCAAACATTATTTTGATTCATATCATAAAATTGTCATACAATTCTCGTATTTTTCGTACATGCTTAGATCACAGCCACCTTGGACAACTTACCAATAAACCAGATGGATGTTCATCGTCAAGGCAATCCGTATCCTAACGGCTCGATCGACGGATCGATCAATGGTCACAGAAATGGCACGAATGGTCACAACAACGAAGAAATCAGTATTGGTAGCGCTGGAAGTCTGGCACGCAGGCAGAATATGTGGGACGACGACAGGCTCTCTGGTAATTATTTAAAACAAACACCTTTCTGCAAAAAATAACTTTATAAGAAAAAAAATTATTCAAAAAAGTATGCACTTAAATATGATAGTCTCACTGTAAATTATAAAATAATCTTGTTTTTGTAGATGGAGAAGAAAGTGACGAAACCGACGAGGAATGGACGCCACTTCAACGATTTCTCGCTGCCAATAATTTAACTTCGATACAACACATTCTCGAGGCGGAACAAATAGATCTGGAGGCTTTGATGTTGCTGACCGAGGCGGATATCGCGGCGCTCAATCTTCCCTTAGGCCCGAGACGAAAGTTAACACACGCTATCGCCGATAGGAAAAAAGACCTCGAGGCTCCGGTCAAAATTATCAAAGACACTCGATTATAAAATAATGTGTTATGTAATCTCAATTCGAAAACTTTTCTCCTATGTATCATATTTATCATACGAATAATATTATCAAGAAAATTAATGATATGCGATCGCCATGCTCATTTCACTGAGAAAAAGAATCGGATGAAAATCGGTTCGTACTATTAATTAGAATTTCATTTATTTTAATTAGTTCATACAAACAAGAGACGCAAAAATATACAAGCTCCTAGTATCCGGAAACAGAAAAAATTAACAGCACCAATCTTTCGCCTCGTTTTTTTTTTTCACTTCTTGTGTACTTCAATTTATTTTTGTCTCGTTTCGGAACTTTTGTTCCGATCGAAATTCTCGCAAACTTCACAACACTTTCTGACAAATAAATAAACGAATGGAAGAGTAAGAAGAGCGGGGAGTAAGGGGAATAGAGAGAAAAACGTAGGCGATTAATGAAAAAAAAAAACTAGAAATTGATCGATCTAATCGTCAACTTCACTGAACTAATTTGTCTTTCCTTTTCCTCTCGTATACGATCGTTTGGAGCTTTGTACGATAGCAGTACTTTGCAATAGTTTTTACCTTTGTTTCGCCATAATTATCTTTCATCTCTCAAATTTGTGCTAAAAGAAAATGATCTCGAGATGTCGGGCGAAAAAGAAAAACGACGTTCTAATCCACATATACATCGTCATGCTTTTTTTTCTTCTTTTACGTGTGAAATACAAATGTACGTTTTTTGTTTGTTTACGCGTGACTTGAGAAACGGAGGCGTAGATTCTTCTTCTCTCTCTTTGTTTTTTGTTTGTGGACATTTATTGTATATTGCCGATATTCGCTCGATAAATAGTACGATTAAAGCTATTTCGAGTAGTAATCAATATTAATGTTAGCTTTATCACTAAAAATGTAGTACAGTTTAATCGTAAACTATTATTTAATAGTAAAGCGCACTATTTACAATCGAATAACAAATCGCTCGTTTCGTTTTTCGGAACGCTCTTTGTGGTGTGGTTTCATTCAGTTAAATTAATTTTGTTCGCCTTGCAGGTCTCAGTTTCCATGTCTCTTTTTTATATCTGTGTTTAAATAAAAAAAAAACAATTCGAATTTCACATCTTTTCCGTGTTTAAAACAAGCAAAAGAACACGTACGGAAAACTACGAAAAGAACAAACGATCAGAAGAAAAAAACGATGAACGAACGTTCAATTGCAACTTTTAACAAATTCGTTCCTCGCTTTTATATCCCAAAAGCGAAACGAGGTAGAATGCGGGAATAATTTACATTTAAAAATTAATCTGTGGGAACGCTCTCTCAGAGGTAATGGAAATGACGGTAATCCTTGGAGGATTATGCACAGAGATTTTTAGCCCCGTTCCGTTGATCAAAAAATACAAACTCCTCCAATATATTTTCGATTAGTTGTACACAATGGCATCGAGTATTTTTCAATCTGAATCGAATTTGTATTTTTCAATCATAAAATATACTAGGGTAATCGAAAAGTCTTGAAACGATAAAATTCAACGATTTAAGGAATCACTCGAAGGAATATTCAAGCGATGAAAAAATACAAAAATTTTTAAATTTTTTTTTTACACGGAACCTAAGCGTCTCTGTATCATTTCACATTTTTCTCTTTCACATACTTACACATGTACACAAACATAAACGACGTATAAGCGAATAGCTGCCTGGAGTTGCGACCTCTGCTTTCCCGCAATAATCAAATTCGATCATCTTTTTTTCGTTTTGAACTTTTTACACGACCGAGAGTACCACTTTAAGGGAAAGATTTAGAATAATAGAGAGTTGGAGAGAAAGGAAGAAAAAAGAAAAAAAAATAGAGTCTTTAACTACCGTGGCAGCTATTCGGCAAATATCGCAGAATATGCGACTGTATAGATATGTATAAATGTATAAGTATTCGAATTGGATGTATTATACATATGTTTAATATACATATATAGCTGTGTGACTTTTCTGCCAAGAAAAGGAAAAAAGATCCAAGTCCAAGTGTTGATCAAAAAACTTCGGTCGTTGCGTTCCCATTGAAACGAAAATGCAAGCCTTTCTTTTGTTTTTCGACTTTAGCTACGGTCAACCAACAATCACGCTGGATTCTCTCCAAAAAAAAAAAGATGCTACTCCGCCGGGGATAACGACTAAATAACAAAAAGGAGAGAAAATTCTCATACCGGTTGTTCAATTCATTGGAATATCGGAGCTTCATTTCCATCTCTACGAGGCTCCTTCTCCCGCAATGTGTGCCTGTTTTCAGTGTAAGATACAGGAATGATTAAAATTTGAATGAAAAAAAGTTCGAGCGATGATTATTCATGGAACGACCGTGAATAAGTATTTTTTAGCGATTTTTTTTTTCACTCAAACCGTGATCACGTTTCTATACTGCTTTTTCGACCTATCGACGCTCGTATACATTCCCCCGGTCTTGGATGCACTTCCACGACCTAAACTTCCGGCCCGTCAGCAACAAAACTTTACAAAAAGTATATGTACGCGCGTACCCCTGCGCACACGCGTACATCTTTACTTTATTAATAAAAGCTTCCAAATATCAATTTTACTATAATCACATAATAATCGTAACAATATTACACTTTACAGGGAAGAAAGAGTCGTTGAAACCGGGATCAACAGTGGCGTCCCTTGCTCTCTTTCGAGGTATTTCTTCGTTCCTGTTCTTTTTTTCTCTGCTTTTTTGCTTCTCTTCTTTTTCCCTCTTTCAATGGTATCAACAAACGTGTAATTTTCACAAATTTAAAAAATATATCTATATATATTCTTTATATACAGATACATTTACGAATCCATTATCTTTTCATTCCTCGAAGACAATTGGAAAAGAAACGATAAATTTGATCGCGCCCGGAAATGAGCTATTTTGTTCATCCTCTCGTCGATTCGACAGTTTCTGTCTCCCAATTTTGTAAATTGAGTGCCAAATTTTAGTACGAAAATACCTGAACAGTTCTTTAGGGAATTAGAATTTCTCTATCTCTTCGCCCCCCCGAGCGCCGACATTCGAACACACATTGGTCTCTGTATCCCTCGACAGCCCACGGAAAAATAATAGAGTTCTCGTTCTCCTCTCTCTCTCTCGATGCTCATTGAATTGTACTGAACGCGAGCTCCGATCTTCGTGTAATCAGTTTCGATCGATAAATTCGTTAATAAATGGAGAGGCCGTGTGATGGTCGATGAGGGGAGCCTGGACTCGGTACGAGGAGGATGAAGGGGACCAGAAAAGGCGAGAAAGAGTGAAGAAATCTAAAGTTACGGATAGCGCTTCGTTACATGAAGCGCGAACGTTTGTGCGTCGGTGAGCCCATATCGACGTCGTGCGATGCAGGCCGTTTATGGTGACGCGCGAACTCGCTGCTTATAAAGGCCGAGAGTTCGGATTGCCTTCCGGCACGTCGCGACATTGGCGATCCTGCGACAGAAAATTCCTCAATAACTCCATCGCGCAGAAATATTTCGCGAACCGAATTTAGTCACGAAATTCAATCGTGAGTACGAAAGGTCGTATTCGATCGGGAAGGACCAAGTACGAAGGGAAACATACCCGAGAGAGCTATGGCTTCCCTGAAAGTGTGAAGTTCCGGGTCTGGATCACCGCCCACCGCTGGCGATGGCGTGACGACCATACTGGGTGCAGGACTCTGCGAGGGTGGCGAACCGCAGACCATCATACGGGGCTTCGGTGAACTCCTGAAAATTATTCATCAACAAATTAGGTATCAGCAAAAAAAAGAAGGGAGAAAATTTCTCG
The DNA here is from genome assembly GCA_030522545.1 of Cremastinae sp. A BG-2022a. Taxonomy (NCBI): domain Eukaryota; kingdom Metazoa; phylum Arthropoda; class Insecta; order Hymenoptera; family Ichneumonidae; species Cremastinae sp. A BG-2022a. Next base: position 10,115 of record JAPYYW010003022.1, read on the forward strand.
TCGTCTCTCATTTCCAATGCACCCTCGAATGATTTACCTGTGTGTGTGTGGCCTGGGTGGAGGTGGCTTTCCCGCTAGATAAGCTATTAAATCTTCCCTGCGAATCATACGCCTCTTCTTTCGTGCCCAATTCATAATCTCTTTGCTACACTTTTGTCGTCCCATCTGAAGACCCAATTCGCTACATCGTCGCATTCCATCGACTGAATCTGGAAAAATCGAGTCACGTTAGAAAAAAAAATCATTATGCAAAAAAAAATGTACACATCCAAACGTGTCTCAAGCATCGCGTTTGTATTTTTTGCCAGGAAGTCGACGCAGAATGAACGTGCACTCGATGATGAGTGACAAAAGATATTTATATCGTTTCGACGATGCAAGCTATTTCCGTAACTGAACAGTGTGATGCAAAGGGTCACGATATTCACGACTATTTTCTTTCTGCATCTCGCGTGGCCTTGCTCAATCTGATCAATAATTACCGAGTCAATCAATCGTAAAATTATATACTACTCGGCACGCGACGATTTTTAAATAATACTTTGCGAAATACAATATAAAATCGTAATAATTTCTATTTTATAATTAGAAAATAAATTATGTATAAAACTGCAATTTTTTTTCATTTAGACGATTAGAAGGAAAATAAATGAATTCGCTGTTTCTATGAGTCACGCTTCGCTGCGTGTGTTTAATTGTGCTCTATGAATTCAACCAATGCAATTCGCACAGAACTTCAATTAGTGAAAAATGACATCACTCCATTAAGATTGGAATGAGTTTTAATGTGCCTGGAAGAGGCGGACCCTCGTAAAGAAATGTTACGACATTTTGACGCCACTTTAATGCAGTATTAGACAATGAGAAATAAAATTTTTCATGTACCTCGAAAAAAAAAATCATCGTACAATATAGAATTCTTTGAAAAAGTCGTATGAAGAATCAAAATTTGAGAGTGTGAGAGGATTCTATCCTTATCAGTGACCGGTAATCGCCTCTTTTATCGACCGTTTGTTCACCAAAAAAAAAAAGACTCTTTCGCCGGTGAAGAAAAACCGCGTTCCGCGATTTCTAAACCAGCAAATAAAACTTCCCCGAGCCGAGTTCAACGGCGACGAAGAAAACGAGTCGCGAAGTTTCGAGGCGAAGACGGCGCGATTCTTCGTTGACTCTCGATCCGGCGGAGAGAGAAGGACGGAGAAAAAACACGTCGAAGGAATAATTCCCGTCTCGACGCCAGTGGCGAGACATTCCGATGCAACGATCGCCTCCGAGCGGCTAACGAGGAAGCCGCGCGCGTACTCGGCCGATCCTCCGGATCAGCGAGGAACTCCGGCCGCGCCGGGAATGCGCGAAGAAAGGATTTCATCTAGATCAAACGTCAACGACGTCGGAACGAGCACGCACCTTTGTAGAGCGAAGTTACGGTGCCCGCGGCGGTCTGAAAGGGCAGCCAGAGCGACGCACCCTGCGTTCGATCTGTAAAGGAGAAAAAGAGACAAACGCGTCCGTAGGACGCGAGGAAGTCTGGTTAATACGTTGAAAAATAAAATAAAAAAAATAAATAAATAAAAACGTGGAAGAACACGAGTACGCGAAATAGCGATGACGATGATAAATAATAATGATAATACGAATAATCGTATATAACAATATTTTTATGCACGTCGTAGCATGTGCATGTGCGCGTGAATGTATACGGGAGTGGACGTCCTTCCCCACGGGTGTTCGTCCCTGCATTGGACCCCCGTGACCCCCACCCAAGCGAGTATCGTTCCACGAGACCGTAAGCTCGTCCGAGATTTAAAAAGAGCTGCTTCCCTCGCTTCGTTCGTTTTCTTTTTTTGTCATTTTTCTTTTTCCTCGTTTCAAGGCTCGAGCCGTTGAGAGAAACAAACCATATTCTTTTTCTTTCTTTTTTTCTCATTTTTTTTTCGTAAACACGGGAATCTTATTTTAACCTCGGGGAGGGAATGATTTTCTGTCGATTCGCGGGACGTACGTGACATTCCGGAGACGCGGATTGAGGAAAGAAGGGCGAAGAAAAATAGGAGGAAGGAAGAATCGCGATCTCGTGACAGTCGCGGTGGTATGCGACACACACGTGACGGAATCGGATATAGAGGCGAGACGAGAAACGCAGTTTCGGAAGCAGGAAAAAAGAAGGCCCGAGTCGCACGCTCGCTCGTGCATCTTTGTACAATGGTCGCGATGAGATAAAGGAAAAGGCGTAGAGAAGAAAGAAAGAGCGGATATTGCGAACGCGATGGGAAGCACGTTCCGAAGACTCGCCCACTCGACGAATCATTCTCCACGATATTTGCGTTACCATTATCATTGTTATCGTCATCACCGTGTAATTTATCGTTTTAATTGAAAGCAAGAACGTGGGGATTCGCAATGGGCGGACAAAGGATAAAGAATAAAGATTTTTTGATGGAACAGAGCCTCGCCTTTGTAGAGCTGAGCTATGGCCGAAGCAGTTGTTTGAAAACCCGTCCATATCTGTTGCGAATATATTTCTTTTTCGTTGTGCAGCTGATTCTCGTAATCCGGCTCGGTCTCGATCGCCTCGACGCACTGTTGCTCCCAGTTACTGTACCAAAGATCCATTATCGGATCATCGTCGCTCCTTTCGTCACTCATATCGCTCTCGAACGTTTTTATGAATTTATATGTATAATGTATATACAGAATACAGAATACGCGCGCCTACACGCCTCTTTTTTTCGTAAATGATCAATTTTCCGTCTGTCTCCGTTTTTTTTTAATAAATATAATAACACACCTTGATTCACCCACGCACATACACAAACACATATACAAAAAATATATATATATCTATAAAGCCGAGCGCAGCGCGACACGCAACTTCTCGCGAGCCAGAGTGTATGGGACTTGAATTAGGAAGAGGAGAAGGGACGAGGAGGGGGGATGGGACGAGGAAGGGGGAAGGAAGGGAGGAACGAAGATAAATAACAAAAATTGTTTAACCGCGCACAATGCTGACGGCCCGACACTTACTTTTCGCGACTGTCCGAGAGCGAGAAAACGAAGAGGCAACCCCCAGCTACCCCCGCGATACGCACTCGCAGATCTCCAAGCGATCACCCCCACGAGACTGTAAAATACGTGTACGATGAGATCGCTTTTATGGAGGTCAGGTCGCGGCCATTACGAGAACAGCAGATTTCTACTGCTGACTGAACGCGAAGGTGCTGCTGCCGTTCGACTGATCGCCCGATCAACTATTCCACCGGCTTGAAGTCCAACGCGAACGCGGCATGCTTGCCAAACGCGACGTTTGGTGAGCTCGAATTTTTTAGACCTATTTTTTTTATATTTTTATCGCTTTATCGAAATAATTGACAGAGAGAATAAAAACTTGTCAATTTTTGAGTATTTTCTCTCTTTGCATGGATTCGACTGACTTTGTTGATAAATGAAATAGAGAAAAAATTGTTGCGCAACGAATTTGCGCCACGATCAACTCTGATTTATCGACATGAATGTCTCGAATTTCAGACCATAGTCCAATTGGAACCAGTCTGGTGAAAAATGCAATGGCTGTTTGTCAAACATAGCGATAGCAGTCGAAAAAACGAGTTTGAGACAAAGCTTTGATAAAAATATCAATAAATAAATACTTCAAATAATTGAAGATCGAGCTTACTATTTGTTAGAGTGATGATGAGTCTTGTAGCGTATGAAAATAGTGATGAGAGTGATGAAGAGTTTAATTCTGATGAATCTAATGAAAAAAGTGATGCAGTCACGAATAACATTGTTGATACAACAATCAACGTGAAAGAGGATCTTTCAACGAACTGTAACAGTTCCCTTAAATTGCCAGCTCCAAAAAATGAAACAATCGTCAGAGATTTTGAACAGAACGAAGATGAAGTTGACGAAAAAGTCGATGGACTGTTGGGTTTGAAGTCCTTACCAAAACCCGTAAGTTTTCAACACGATGACATACCCGAAGACGATGATATTCCACTTTTCCAACCTAAACTACCAATCGTTGAGAAACCTGTGAAAAAGGATAGAGTGCCTGCCAGAATTTCGATTCCATCGTTGTCAGAGGTAAGCAGATGCATAATGAAAGAATACCAATCTGGAAAGCTGACACTTTTCTTAATTTACAGTTCAAAGATGTTGACGAAGATTTGGAGAGAAGCAAGATAAGACCAGAAGCATCAAAGGTATACGAAAATAAAAAAATTTTTGTAAATTTTAAAAAAAGAATATCTAAAAAAATATTTTCTTCATTTTACAGAAAGGAACAGGATTATTTGCTGTACTTCCACCACCCAAGAGTGAGATTGCCACAAAGAGGAACAATCTTATTCCTACAGCAGTAAAAAAGTCTACCTCAAATTTAGTGCCTGACAAGGTTGTGACAAAAACTGTCAAGATAAATGAGGGAAAAGTCTCTGTACGTAAAGCCGAGGAGATGCCTACCAATAAAAAATTGCCTCTTATGGATTATGATTCCAATTCTGAAGAAGACGATGAGGAACAAGATTTCTTTTCACTTTCAAAGCCAACAACATTGCCAGAAGTTACTGCCTCATCCAGTACAAATTTCTTTGGGATTCCAGAGAAAGAAGAGTTTGAGGATGCAGTGATGACTAAAGAAACCATGATAAATAAAAGTGATGATTTGAAGACAGATGCAATGGAGGTTGATCAAAGATCAAGTACCACTCTCGTGAGTACAGTGATGAATTTACCACGTGAAGAGATTCTGCTGAAAAACAAAGCAGAAGTTGGACCAAAATTGCCTGTTCCTGAACAAGAATTCAACATTGATTCTGAGGGCAATGTTGCCTTTGATGATAAAGCAATTGAATACCTCTGTGGAAAGAGAGGTGTTAAGAGAAAGAATCAAGTGATGGAAGAAGCCAATATAATTGACATCAATGGCGAAGACATTAAACCGGATGAGAGGGAATGGCTGGTTAAAGCCTTAACAGAAGAACCTGTACAGAGACCAGTTTCCATGCAAGGAACAGGACCAAGCAGTCAATCGAAGAAGAAGCATCAAATCACTTATCTTGCTCATCAAGCAAAAGCTATGGAGATTGAGCTCAAAAACACCTGGTCACAAAATCGAATGGCCAGAAAACAAACGCAATCCAAGTATGGCTTTTAGTCATTTCATTTTGTACTCTAGGGAGGTTCATATAGATTAACATTTATCAAAAAATGCGACTGTATGAAAAAAAATTTGTTTTCTTCGTCAATGTACATAGTTAAAAAAATAAATAAATATATTTTGAGATAGTACAAAACAAATGTGATTTTACGATTTCATTTTCTCAAACAGAGTGTGTTCCAGTTCCTTCAAGTATTTTTCTCGTTCATTGACTCTTATTCTTGCTTCGGTAACATTTGGTGGCAAATTACCATATTTGCTCAATTCCTCGTCCAATGAATTTGATTCTTCCAGAAGTTTGAGGTAAGTTTCATATTTTTGTAATATTTTGTCCGGATAGTGATCCGGAGTAACTTGCTCGTCTAGAGTAGCTGTGAGCTTTTTGGCTATTTGATGATACTCGTTGAGTTTCATTTCCATATGAACATCATTCGGGTACTCCTTCTCGTTGTTTTCCCATTCAGTTTTCACGTGATGCTGCAACAATTCTGTACTTCTTCCAACTTGGATTTGTTTTTTCAGGAGCTCATTGTGCCGCTGGCACAATTTGTCATATCTGCTTTTCATTTTTCTCTCATCGCGAGCTTTCTTCAAGGTGTCCCTCTGCTTCTGCTCCATTGCCAGCTTAAGTAAAACTTCATCTACCTCCGGCAAGCCTTCGGCTCGAACAACAGCCGCAACCTTGTTCCAGGAATCCTGGACATTGGCCGACATTGATTTCGTCTCGATGTCCAGGTTGCTGAGTAAATCCGAGATTTCCTTGCCTCGTGCTTCATTTTCAGCTATCGTTTCGTGCAGGGCCTCCGTAATAACCGCTATTTTTGCCGAGTTTTCCTTGGAAAAATCGCTCTCCTGCTTTCGCTCGTTCGATTGTGTGGAGCCGAAACTGTCGTTGGACCGAACATCCGACCCAGCTGTGGATTTTTCCATTTTTGAGAAGACGATAATAAAAACAAAATCGATTTACGGACAGTCGAGCAAAACAACGAATTCTTGTTTGAATTTTTGTTTGACCAAAGCTCACGAGATTTTTGTAGATTAGTTCTTTCGTTGTTTCTCCGCTGACTGTGACGAATGCGACATTCGTCGATAGAGCGCGTGGTTAGATGATGCCGCGGTAAATGCGAATCACTTTCCCCTCTTCCCTCACTACGTAGTTTATGTATGCACATTTCTAGTGTACGCATGCGCTTATTCAAAGTAAAAAAAGGAAGGATAAATCGTAAGCTATAAGAGTTTTCAGTGTACTAACAAAATTTTTATCTTATTTCAATTGGGGTAGAATATCGAAAGTCCGAAAATAGTAGTAAATATCCTCTAGTAGTAATTATCCTTTCTGGGCCGAAAGCGACTACTTTTGTCCTGCTACGCGGAACGAAATTGCCGCTTTTCGGCTCCGAGAGGAGAAAAATCGTATACGCTCCACGGGCAGCAAATAAGAAAGCCTCAGATCAGACCTTTCTTATTTTACCGCCCTAGGTGCGTAATATACTATTATTTACACCTTATTTAAGAATAAGCCAAACGGTTTCTCATTTGGCTAGTATCGCTAATATCTCCTTAATGTCGTTTATTTTACAGATCAGAACTTCATTCTGTGAGGATACTGACTACTACGTAGACCGAACATAGCCGAAAGGTAAGCAAAAAGGGACTTTTTGTCGCCACTCTTGCGAATCGCTGCGATCACTTGTTCGTCGACGGCTTTCTGA
>JAPYYW010003023.1:0-17426 GCA_030522545.1 Cremastinae sp. A BG-2022a
AGAGTCTTTTTAAAAAATGTATTACCTCGCGACAGATCTGAACGAGGGTCGGTATCTTGTCCTTGTAAACAGTGAAGCGTATTTGAGCTACTTCCACATTGTCCGCTCTAAACAAGCTGGAAAGGAGAATCAAGAGTCAAATTATGATGATTATTTTGACAAGTAAGTAAAATTTACCTGTACGCTTGATCGAGAGCTTCCGTGCAAGGCCTGTGAAGAACTATGTCATATTTTTCTCCCTTGATCTCTCCCGGACAGTAGAGAATCACACCATCCTCCCGACAGTAGATGTGCCTGTTGCTGTACTGTTCCGGCTTGACGGCAACGACAACATTTGGCGGAGTATCGGGAAAGCAGATATTGCGAACCAGAGTATTAGCAAAAGTTCCCAACCACGCCATGTCACTCGAATTATCTCATTTCTCAACGAAACAACGACAGTTCATCAGTCTATTTTTCCCGAAGGCTGATAAAACCTGCAATAAAAATCGTTATAGAATTTGGCGAATATCCGTGACATTGATGAGCTCTCGTAATAATTTTTTCCCGGAACTCGTGCGTACAACGATGATTATGCGCAACTAATGAACGATTCACAACGTACCTGCTTCATTCTTAGCTACCAATGTCTAACGTCGAACTTTGACACTCTATTGCACGATCTATAAAAAACATGTTACACGGACAAATGTCATAAGGTGATTCGAATAACTAGGTACTCCAACACGGGTAATAGCTCGTTAAAAATATGAATATCGACAGAATTCAAACAAGCCCGATGATAGGGCTAAGAGGCATGCGAATTACGAATGCGAGCAGTCAAATATATGATTGTTTTCATATATATATGTCCTCATATTGACTTTTGAACGAAGACCGAGATCGATAATTAGAATATCTGCTTTGCCTTCTTAAAAAGAGAGACGGCTCAATTATGGCGCGATCCTGGAAAAATTGAATTTTTCGCGACGAATTTGCAAAATTAAAGAATTTCGAGTAATAGACAATGTATTTATTTTATTGCTACAATCTGTATTTGTATCACAAGTGTAACTTTTATAATATTTAGTTGTTAGCGCGTTACTTTTTTTTCGCGAAAATTGTTTACTCGACGTAAAAATTTTCAATTTTGCAAAACGTGTTTCGATAAAAAATTTGATAAGAAGCGGCATTTTCAGAAATCGCTTTTAACGTCATCTCTAAGAAACTATCAGAACTTTATCACGATGACAGCACCATTAATTTCATGTGGGGAGGAATTCCTTGAAGTTTGGAGTCCCCATGGTTTTATCACATGCATACGCGATGTGCAGCTGTCTACGCATTGTCAGCAAGAATGCATAAAATATTTCCTCGAAGTATGAACGTAAAATATCGGTAATAAGTGCCTCGCGAAAAATTTCAAAAATGGAGCGAGGGTCCTTGGCGAGGGTCTCGAAAGACTTTTTCACGACGATAGACGGCGAATTGAGTCTCGCAAAAGGAGACTACTTTCTGGTACGAGAACCTGACACGTCTCGTTCGTCGAATTGGAATGTCAACAAAAAAATTTCTATTGGAGCGAATCTGATCAGGCCGACAACTGATAACGTACTCTTATTACAGATACACAACGTCGTAGATAAACACTGGTATTATGGAGAATCTCGCGAAAGGAGGGGAAAATTTCCTTCCAATCATTTATATAAAGCTGACGTGCCTGATATCCAAGATTCTGAGAATCTTTTTATTTCTATAGCTGCTTTTCGAGGAGAACAGCCAGGAGATTTGTCTTTTGGTGAAGGTAAACGGTTCGTCAATTCTTTAATATTGAAAATATTTCAGTCTCCGTCGAGGATGAGCAGCGAGTAAAAAATACTTTTTTTCCTGTTCAGGAGAGATCATAGTAGGTACTCAACAGGTCGAAATAAATTGGTACTCTGGTTACATAGACTCCAGAGTGGGAATATTTCCAATTTCCCATGTCTGGCAACTCGATACTTCCATACTCAAGGTAAAAGATAACATTGGGTTCATTAATTAATTTTTTAATTTAAAAAGTGGATAAAAATAAGCTTTTCTTCTATTATTTTAGAAGGCAGGTCATAAAAAAGCTGTACGTAGACGGGCGAGGGTCAATACCTCGCTAAAAGCTCAATTGGATGAAGAATTAGATCTGAGAGAAGGTGAAATAGTGACGGTTCTGGAGGTATTGGAAGACGGCTGGGCTCGAGGCATGAGCGAAGAGGGCAAGGAGGGAACTTTCCCAGAAGCTTTTGTAACTTATTTGGAAAGCGTGGAAATGGATAATCAGAGCGAGACTCACAACTGTCCGAGGAGTTCCTCGGGTTACAGTTCGATGGATTCCGAGCTGATGCCAAATTCGAGTCAAAGAGGCAAGTCCAGCGACAGCAAAGATTTCGGGCAAGCTTCATCCATGAGTAGCTTTGAGGATCCGGCGCCGAATTACTACGATCTGTTCCCAACGGTGTTACCCTCAAGCTCGCAGGCTTCGGGCAGCTTGCGAGCCTCCCAACCGTCCATCGAAATCTCGGAGATGGTGACCGACGACAATTTGAATCCTCTCGGAGTCCAGCCGTACGCGATAACGCTTTTTCCCTTCAAAGCCCAGTTTCCGAATGAGCTGAGTTTCGCCGAGGGCGAGGTGGTTCATCTCCTGAAGCACCTGGACTCGGAGTGGGCCGAGGGTAGGATCGACGACGCCCGGGGTTTCTTCCCAATCTCTTACGTCAACATAATCGTCGACTGCACGGACGTGTGCGAGGATCCGACGCAGCGAGTCTCGCACGAAGCGGAGGCGCGAGCGCAGGATCGTCTCGAGGCCGGCTCCTCGGTAAAGGTCGAGTACACGTTCGACGCGCAGATGGACGGCGATCTGAGCGTCATCGAGGCCGAAATAGTCACGGTCGTCGAAATGGCGAACGACGATTGGGTCAGCGTGAAAAATGCGAAAGGCGCGATCGGGCTCTGTCCGCGCGCTTACCTGAATCCTGAGATACAACGAGTGAGCGAGTCCTCGAGCGAACTTCTCGAGTACGACCTGGTCGAGGACTTTGTCGTGATGAGACGGGATGAAAAGCCGAGGAACGACGAAGCCCCGAAGAGACTTTCGGAGCCTCACCGACCCGCGCCCCCGGCTCCGGCGCCAGGGAGAACGCCGCTCCTGAAACAGTCGATCACCGAAAAGGGCTCCCATCCGGAGCCGTCCGGCGAAGATCGATCGAGCGCAGTCAGCCCCACGCTCTCGGAAAAACAGAAGCGCGCCGACAAGCGGCAGAACGTTATCTCGGAGCTTGTGATAACTGAAAAGGAGTACGTCCGGGATCTCAAAGTCACGTACGAAACGTTCAATCTCTACAATCCGTGTCTCCTCGAGTCTCGGGGTATCGACGTCGCGACTCTCTTCGGCAACTTGCTCGAGGTTATACAGGTCGCCGAAGAACTTTTGGATCTCGTACTCAGGGCGATGAAAGGCTGTGATGAGGACTTCCAGACGATTGCTCCGTGCTTTCTCAAAATGTCTGACAAAATGCAGTCCGTTTATGGAAAATATTGCGCTAATCACGAAGCCGCTTTGTGCCTGTTGAAAAAGGTGAAGAAAAAAGTCCATACACCTTCAAAATATCAGTATTAACATCCTGATCAATTTTTAAAAAGGTTTATTATTGGTTTATAAGAGCCTGTGTTGAAAATAGTAATTTTTAACATAAAATATCCCGATTTTGCACCAACCTTTATACGTTATCAAAAAAGGTTTATCTAGTTTAAAAAAGTAGAATGAAACAATAATGAATTATAATTCTTTTTCAGTACGAAAACGACAAGGACATAACGCATATATTCGACAAAGGTATCGAAACGCTCCGACGACAAGTTGCTTGTTTCGACATGAGCTCAATCCTAATAAAACCTGTGCAAAGGATATTAAAATATCCTCTCATGCTCTACGAGCTTATAAAGGTAAATATGTTCGATAGAAAATTTTTCGCAAATTGATAAATTTACCAATAAAAAATGAAGAAGGAAAAATCTACCTTATTTCGTTTCAGTGTACAGAGGAAAACCATCCAGATCGTGAGGGCATCGAGGAAGCCTGGAACGCGATGACCCAGGTTGCGTCTCGGATAAACGAGTACAAGCGACGAAAAGATTTGGTGACGAAGTACCTCGACGAGGACAACACGCTTATGAGAAAAATGTCGAAATTAACGATGCACTCCGTTGCGAAAAAATCGAGCAGATTGAGCGCAAAGTTGTCCGCGACTCTCGGAGTAACCAATTTGCCTCCTGATCCGATTTTCGACGATCTCGAGCGACAGTTCAAGTCGCTGGAAAAGTGCACCTGGATGCTGGCCAAGGACGTTGATCAGTGTACAAATTATCTCAACGAAGAAGCAAAGTGCGGGGAAGTTTTGGCCGACCTGCTGAAGCAATATTACATAGGAACGCTGAACCACGAGATCAGTCAGTACCAAGAAACCCGTGTAGCGATCCAAGCGGATTACATTCAAAATTTGAAAGCCACGATCGATCGTTGCGTCAACGCACCTGTCAATTCTCTAATAACTCACCTCGAGGGGCCTAGCATGTTGATTACCAAGAGACACGACAAGCTTTTGGATTACGACAATGCAATATCGAAGAGCGACAAGAACAAGGAGTCGAAAATTGTAATAATCTGATCGGAAAAATTAGAAAAAAAACATGTATACCGTTATTAATTTGATGCCGTATGACGAAATTTCGTTTTTAAGGCTCAGGATGAATTGGCCGTTGCCAAAACGACTTTCGAGGCACTGAACCAACAATTGCTAGAGGAGCTACCGGTGCTTATTGAAGCCGCAACCACGATTCTCGCCAACTGCATAGAAATTTTCGCATACACCCGAAAATTGCTCAACGGCAAGATAATGAAGAGCTACTTGACCCTGTCAATGGTAAAATGAACTTAAATACCTCTCTCGTACTTGATTATTTACATATTTATTTGTAATTTTGTGTTTGATCATTTTTTTTACTTATTACGTAAATTTATGAATTTTTTCAGTCCGCAACTCAAGTATCAGCCCAGGACATTTTCAAATCGTTTCTCGTCAATCACAATCTCGTCTGGAACCAGATAAGCCGAACAACATTCGACGAACGAGTTCCGGATGTTTCCGACACGCCGGCTCAACTGTGTCCTCAAAATGAAAGACAAAGATTGAATCTGAGAAGGCGATATCCCCCAGGGAGGCTCTACGTAACCAATCAAGATATTCCGAGTACCTCGTCCCTCGATCTAGGTGTTCCAAAGGGTACTCTCGTCGCCGTGATAAAAGAACAAGACCCTTTGGGAAATTCTACCCGATGGTTCGTTGATAACGGAGTGGCCCAAGGCTTTTTGCCCTCTCGCGGACTACAGCGTGTCTTACCACCGAGCGAATCGAGCTATTCGAATCAATCGAGCATCGACGTTGCCGACAATGCTGCGAGCATGCCCGATCTAATGTCGCTCGATTCACCAGAAAAAGTCCCTTCCCGGAGTTCGCTGACGAACTCGCAATCAAATTTTTATATGAACCTGAACTCCGAGACACCACCACAACCGCCACAACGTTATGAAAACGTACAACCACAGGTTTGTCATTTTTTAGATTTTTTTGTTTGAGAATTAAAATCGTTTTATGCACGTTTAAAAACACCCTTAAATCTTTAATTTTTATAATAATTATATTTTTTTTTCGTTTTGATTTTATTATAGTATTTCTACGCTTCGTACGATTTCAAGATGGACAAAGAAGGCACCCTTACAGTAAGCAAGTTTCAAGCTCTCAAGCTCATAAGAACCCACGACGAGTACAAAAATGACGAATGGTGGCTGATGGAGGATCGTCACGGGAACCAGGGTTATGTGCCACGAAATTATTTGATGAGGGGCAAAGATGGTAAGCTCTGAGGGCTATCCCGATGAGCTCGAGGGATCATTCAGTGGAAGTATAATCGAACGCCATCCGTAGCATTAGCTGTGTATTTATTTTATTTTTGCTAAACTCTTTTTACACTCTTAAACGGCTGGAAGACCAAACGTAATGTGTCTCAGGAATTTAAAAAGCTCCGCTTGCCTTTTCCATGTTGGTTGTAATTTTTCATGGCTACAGTGTAACAGATTTTGAATCATGTTTATTGAAAAAATATGTATATACATATATCGTTTTAGTATACAGTTGATAGAATGCATGGAAAGAATATTCAAAGATTTTTCTACAATTATTTTGTTCACACGTACGTTGCTTAGCTTGTGCGAAAATGCAAACAATTCTTTACTTAGACTGTACAAACATTTCGATCGAAAGTAAAATTACAGAATTGTTCTGCAATATTAACATTGGTACTTAAATATATTTTACGAGAATTCGCTGAATATGGCGTTTATAAATATTATGTGACGTCTAAAATTATACAATTCGTTATTTACACGGTATTAAAATATATACAATATATTTTATTATCGTCGATATGAATATAAAATTGAGCCATAATTGTAAATATTTGTACAATCAAAAAATGTTTAAGAAATATATATTTTGGTGTATATTAATTTAAAATTAACCAAGTATACGTATACGTAATCGATTATTGAAATGTCTCTGAAATTTTTTCAGCTGCTTCTCAAAATATACTGTTATATCATAAAGTCTTTCGTGTTGAAGCCTTGCTTCCAAACAGTATCTTTTAGGTAAGAACCGGTCGAGGGGTTTGCTAACGTGTCCTGTATTATTTTTTTAAAGCCAAGTTGGCTGGCGAGCACGTACTTACACTCGACGTCCCTCATTTCGGATATGAGCATTTGCATGTTCTCCGTCATTTGCTTCGTGAGCGTCTTCTCTGACCTGTACCTATAAAATTCCAAAAAAATTTATTTTTAGATTCAAAAACCTATATTTTAGGAGAAAGCTTCTCATTTGAACATTTTTCTTGTACATTCTAGAGCCAATCAAGAATTCAAATGTTTTTCGAATGAACTAAAAGTTCTAGAATATAAAATTTAGGAATATTTTGCACAGATTATATAAAAAATTGTTTTTTTTTTAATTCGTAGAACTCCTTCATTTACTTACCGACAAACACAGTCTTGAACGATGGCAGACGTTAGAAGGTTGCAGGCTAGAAAGTCTTTGAGATATCGCGTCTCTCCGTTGATAATAACGTGAAAGTAAACGACAATTGCCCAGTCTCCATGATGATTGTAAGCCTGAACGAGTATCAAGGCTTGAGGAAGCGTCAGATCGAGACACATGGCTCTATTTATTTCTTCGGGAGTTAGATTGAAGAGACAAATCGCTTGTTGATTATTCGAGACGTTCGCGAGTAAAGATATCTGCAGGGCTGCCAGCTGAGCTTGATGAGAGCAACGACTTGCCAAATTCAATTTATTGTCCTGAAAAATATTCCAATTTTTACATCTCTATCTACAAAAATATATTTCTCGAGTTTTTTAAGGACTCACTTGGAGGTAATATTCCGTAGCGTGAGTGAAATTTTCAACGATCACTTGCAACTTTTTTTCAACGCTTTCGTTTTTCGTTAATCTCAGTCCTGACGATTGCACGGACGAAGTTTTCGGCAAATTTTTTTTCGCGTCCACCAGGAGTTCGTTTATAATCTCCTTAGCCTCGCTCTCCCACCTGGACGCAATCTCGTTGTAGAGTAAAAAGTGTAGAGCGACCAGGGTGAAAAGTTCCTTGTCACCGGGACACTGGCGCTTGCAGAATTCCAACAGGGCTGTTTTCAAGCCTGGAATCTGTAAGTAAGTTGTTGGAATTATATCCTTGGCAAACCATGATTTACGATAATCTTTTTACTTGCAAAATTCCTACCTTGTCCAAACCTTTTCCCAACAAAAACTCAAATTGATCGTTTTCCTTCAATATTTGAAATACGTAATTCATCTCGGTGAAACGTCCAAGACCCGTGACGAGTCGCACCTGTTCCGAAAAAGCAAAAATCATTGTAAAAGAATTAAACTCACGACATAATTTTACTTACAAGCAAACTCCAGTGCTTTCTTTGTTGGAGAGTGTAGGCGAGGTGTTGAGCTTTCCTCAAAATCGAAGCAATTCCTTCCATGCTGCAGGATGCGGTGAAACATTCGTGAGAGCGAATCAAAAGTTCCACTGCCACCTTTAGTGTCAAAACTAAAAAACAAAAAAGAAAAATATTATAATTTTGTAAAATGTGAGAAAAAAAAAACACAAAAAAGGTCTATTTGTTGGACAAACCATTTCTCCTTTCACCGTGAGATTTTCCGAGACTGGCGTTGGCGGTTTTCAGCAATTCCCATCCAAGGAGCGAAGGGTCGTTGCAAAGATCGATGATAGCCTGGATACTTCCACCGAGCGGATTTCCCCACATGACCAAAGAATCCTCGAGGCTCTCTGCGATGAGATTATCATTAAAATTGGACCAAGCAATGGATTGCAAAAAAGAAAGTTGCAGCATTCAACTAGTTTCACCTTCGACCAATCTCGGAGTGTTGGCCACGATTTCCTCCGCGAGGAATTTTGCAACCATTTCGTTTTTTATACGATAAGCGGCGATTATGTCGCTGACCATCTCCAGTTTGCGATCGCAGTTGCTTCCAACGACCTCATAGAGCAGTTGCATCGGATCGTCCAGTATGAGAAGCGACTGGTAGCTTCTTCTCAGGTAAGTCGCCAATTTCGTGCACAGGAATATTCTCATACCCGTGGAAAATCCATTCTGGAGGCTCTTGACGAGTTTCTCGATTATCGAGAGGCTTTCCAACTGTATCTTCTGAATCGCAAAATTGGACCTGTCTTCAGCATTGTCCGAGGTAACACTCTGTGACGATGGAGACACTAAAATGCAAATTTTTGTCTCTACAGATCTTTACTTCGTTTCACGAAAGAATTTAAAAACTGCGAATAATTACACGAGGAAGAAGACGATCTTCTCTGATATCCACGATTTCGCAATGTCACGTATTTCTGAGTTTTCAGTCTTCCTGTTTCCGACAATAAGCTTCTCTGCTGGGACGTCAACTGGTAAGGCGAAATCTCGCCTTCGGCCAGACTCAGACACAGCATCAAAATTTGAAGATCCTACGGTATTAAATATGTATATACTTTTTTAACGATAAAAATTAAATTTTTAATCATAAAATATCGAAAATGAGTAATGAACTTACTCGGTGTTTGTAATTGAAAATTGTACTTATTCGAAGAGCGGTGGGCAATTCTCCAATGTTTATGAAATGATTTATCAACGATTCAACCGCAGATTCCTCGGAGGCATCGTTCAGCGTGCAATGCACTTGCAAATCCGATATACCGGCTATCAACTCGTATTTTAATTTATTGAAGAGATCCGATTTGGACTCGATTTCTATCGTATCGGGACCGGCGAGAATGCAAGATTTCCACATTGCCATTTCTACGGTATCGATCGTTTGCTTGTCCGTCACAATAGGCTGCAGAGTCTCCAATGCCAATTTCAAAATTTCATATCTAAAACAACATTCTTTAGGTTTTGAGAACGCTCAATAATCTTTCGTAAATTTTAAAATTACTTTGAATTACCGTTCTTTGTGGGACAAAACTTTCTCGGCGTGCTCGACGAAAAAGCAAGCGGTATCTTCGAACGAGACGTCGTACTTCTTCAAATCTTGGGCGCATCGTTTCCAAAACGACAAGTCGACTTTTCCCTCGTCGCTCATGCTTCGGTTGAATTCACTCCGATACTAAAATTTCGTAAGTAAAAATCAATGATAAAAATAATAATAAATAAAATAATGAAAATGATTTTCGAGTGTCACCTTCGCCAGGATGATGGACGAACAATGAAATCCAGCAACTTTTGACAATTGCAGAGCGCTGGTAAAATCTTCAAGCTCGACGAGCTCGTCGATGCATCGTTCGATTTCGGCGTTGACGTTGGAGCCTTCCTCGGAAATCCAAATCGAGGAAAAATCAAAAGTCGTCCTCGTATTCCCGAGAATAGTGAGAATGTCCAGAAGGGTCCGAAAGTTCGGTGTATCCGCACGAAGATCCTCGTTGAAGTTGCACTTGACGAGAAAATCGAGGAACTTCATCTGGAGATGAGTACTCGGCAGACACTTGCCGAGAACTGTCATCGTGCACTCGACGGCGACGGTGGCGATCCAGTAAGAATTATGAAGATAATCCGTCTCGGAGCTCGCCCAATCGATGCTCTTGTTGCTCTTGAGACTCGAGCAACCGTTGACGAAGCTCTTCAGTTTTTCGCGACTGAGTTTGAACTCGCCGGAGCTCACGAATTGGACCAAAAATTCGAAGAACTCACAGAGGGGGTTCTCGTGCATGAAAATGTGAAATCCTCGACTGAGGGTGTTGACGTATTCGAGGGAAAGAATTTTCCTGAACAGCTGGGAGACTCCCAGCGCCGGCCAGACTTGCTCCGAGAGGCAGGTCGAGTAGTCGCTGGTCAGACGCTCGTCGTCGACGGAAACGACGAGCCAGGAGTAGCAGTAAGCGGAAGTGGAGGAAGGCTCGTAGCACGCGGCCAGGACGGTGAGAATCGGGCACTTGGTCGAGAGCGAGGCGTTCAGCAGAGCCCCCGGTGGGTCCTGACTCTGATGGCACTTGAGAACGATCATCCAGAGGTCGCTCTCGTCGTCGTTGCCGAGGTACGGCGACTGTTTGACCTCCGAAGAATTCTCGCTTCGTGAATTGAGAATGTGAGTGTTGCTCAGAGCGAGAAGCATGTGTTCCCGGATGCTCGGGTGCCTGAATTCTCTCGCAGCCTCGAGCACTTGCTCGATCGAGTACGCGAAGAGGTGGGCGACCAGGACGAACTCGAACCAGAAGTCGTTGGAGGCCAAAAATCTGAGCAAAAAGCAAGGTGGCAGAGTGTGGTGAGCCCGGGCGAACCTCACGATCGATTCCCAGGATTTGAGAGCATCCGAAAACTCCTCGGTACTCGCGACAGTTTCGACCTTGACCAATGTTCGGAAACTGCTTTCCAACTGGCGCAGAATCGAGCCGAGATTCTTGTGACTGCTCGGTGATATGGTCTGGAGAGATTCGTAGATCGAGACGTTCAGAGCCTTCCTCACGTAATTCGCCGCGGTCGCGTGAAGCCTCAGGCACTCGGAGCTCACGTCCAGCATCTCGATGAAAGCGACGCAGCTGCACATTATTTCCTCGTTCTCCGGGTTGTCCAGCGCGAAGGCGTGAGCGCAGGATGCCGCTTGATATCTCAGGCTCGAAAACGTGTCGTCTTGCGTTTTGTACTGAGATCGAAAAACGTGAGCCGCCATGCTCGGCCTCGCCTGCTTAAGAAAATATATGTACGTCAGCTTGTCGTTTCGTCCGAACTTTTTTATAAAATGTTCGTTCGTGAACGTGAGCATCTCCTCTCTGGTGCACAGCTTTTTAAGTTTGTGCTCGTTCAGATTTTCGTATCCGGCCAATAATTGATAAACCATTGCAAAATCAACTTCGGCGGACTCGGGATTGCTCAAGTTATTCAAGTACGGAAGCTTTTTCCAAGATTCCTGGAGAATATCGAAGGATATGACTCGCGAATCGATCTTCAGTCCAGTCGCGCTGTCGAAAATTTCCTTCAATCCTCTGCTCTCGTTTCGATTCAATTTTTTGTACTCGAGAAACGCCAGAGTCAGGACAATCAGCGGATCGTCCCGAAGATAGTTATCGAACTCGTCGCACAAAGTTTCGATGTTCTCGATAATTCCTCGCTGTACAGTCGTCTCATTTTCACATGAATTTTCACATATCTCGATCAGTATATTGAGAAGTTCCTTCTCCCGAGATTCCTGGTCCCTCGATCGACCGCTCCCGCTTGCGTTTCGATAATACAGAATCGAGAACAATTTCTCCTCGAAATCATCTGGATCAATGCTGCAAATTTCGTGAGACAATATTTTCGAAAATTGTCCGGGTGTCTTGCAGTTGCTGAAGAGTCTCGACAGCGTCAATTTCACATCTTGTCTCTCTTTTTTCACAAATATTCCGTACCTGGGAACACAATTTTTTTTATTAGCAGAAATTCTTTTTCCTCCATTAAGAATTCATAAACTCTGAAGATTTACTCTGAAAATCGGTTCAGCACTAATTCTTTAACGGGTTTCGTGGCGGCGCACGTGCTGACGCGCTCCACCATGTCCTCGGTGATTTCAAGATCGCGAAAGGCTTTTGATAAAAATTCATCGTCACTGGATGGATCCTCCGTATCGCGAGGAAGGCGATAATTCGTGTCTATCCAACGTAGAATCAAGTTGACTTTGTTATTGCACAAAAGGTAATCCCAGAGAGTAATATTCTTCAATTTTTCCAGCAAATAAGGCTCTTCCGTGTGAAAATACAGTTCTGTGATGAGAGCAGACTTAACGTTCTCAGGTAGTTGGGAGACTTCCTGAATACAGTGATCATTTATCAGACTATCCTCGATTCTGAAAAATTATTGAGACAAAATTTAATATTTATTCTTTTTGATGTAATCTTCCAGAAGTTGAGTTTCTAAAATAATTTTATTCACCCATTTTTCTGTTCAAATAACATAATACTGTTCATAATATTCCAGGACTCTTGGTGCTTTCCTTCAAAACTGTTGTTTGCAATGACATAATCAGCCAGACGTTTTCTCAATTTTGAATCTTTGCATTTAATACATTTGTCTCTAATAAAGTGCAATGCATTCTTTCCCTGCAAGTGAACATGAGTAATACTTTTTAGTGACATTTTATTGTATTTTTATCATATTGCTATATGTTTTTATAGAATTTGTAATACGTACTGTGTTTCGTAAAATATGAGAGGCCCTGTGGATTTGCTGCTTGTTGAGCATTTCCTCAACCCAGATATTGACTTCGTCACTAAAATATTTCTGAGCCTCGGAGATGACGCAGTGTCTTCTGTAAGCTAGACATTTGTAGGCAAGCTCAATGTGAGTTCCCTTGGCAGAGGCTTCTCTGACAACTTCTCGGTCTCCGTAGGTGCTCCAACCTGACCAAACACCTGCTGCCTCTCCAGCGATCAAGCACTCTGCAGGTATCTCTGTGACGTACTCCATTTTTCCTTGATCTCATGAGTAATAATATGGACGTGCTCGACAATCTGTATTAAAAATTAATTTGCATTTTTTGTTTATGTTTTTCTTACCAAAAAATAAAACAAAAAACAATGAAATTATTCACTCAGTTTTAAAGATTTAATATTTAATATTAATGATAAAATAAATTAATATTAATATAATAATAATGGTAATGAAGTAATATTTAAAAAAGATCGTACGCAATTCAATTTTTCCTCGATCTCATTAATACACGTATTAATTTATTAACTTTTATCGAAGAAAACGATTTTAATAGACGACATTTTAACAATTCACTACAAAAATTTGGATAATTTTATAAATAAACTTACATAAATTATTATCCATGCAGAATGACAGATAATCGGATTTCTTTATTTACTTCTTTGAAAAGCTGATTTGACAGTCAGTGCAAAACAGCTGATCGAGCTACACGCGTTCAAAGTGCAAGGAATTGATCGACGATAGACACGATGGAAAAAATACGTAAACTTGGACCGGTGAATTTAGGAAAATCCAAATTTAAGGTAATCTATTCGATTGTAAATCGTTAATAAATAATTGCGAGATATTTAGCATTGTTTGTAATTCATTCAGAAATTTTTTATTTCTTGAATTTCGCAGTTTAATTATTTATTTTCGAAAATATATCAATGATTTATTTTTTTAATTGAAATTTTCTTTTAATTATAAAAATTCCTAAGGTTGTTCATTGTTTATTGTTTAAATTTCATCATTTACAAAGTGGTAAAATTTAAAAATAATAAAGAAGTCCATAAACAATTCTACATTTCTTTCAATCGGTAAAAACGTTATTTTAGTATTCAACAGTCAGTACTGGAATTTCCTTTCTTACTTACAGACGAGAAAGAAGAATTAATTCATTATCGGGTTCTGTGATAAATATATATATATGTCATCGTTGACCAATCAATGTCGTGTGCAAGGTGGAAACTGCAAACATGTAATCTCGGTCGTACTTATGATGGTCGGCTGTGAAGATCGCGCGATCGTGGACGCCGGTCAGCGTGCTCGTTGCATATAAAACGCGACGACGTATGCACGTGCGTAAATGGAACTGAATCTGTGAAACTGAATTTCCTCGACGTTGCTCAATGTGAAATAGTGCGTCTTCATCGAGTTAGGTAAGTTTTTCGAGTCTCATCTTCTTATCTCCCTTATCGTCCTTCTTTTCTCTCGATGATTTTTATCTTTTGCAATTGAAAGTACAGCGTATATCCGTGCGTTCCGTACTACCGACTCGTACAACCGGGTATTTTTGTATACAATCAATGTGACGTACGTCAAAACGCACGCGAATGTCAAACCATGCACAATCGCCGCCACAAGCGGGTCGTCGACCGAGCTCGATTCGCGCAATTTTCTCGACTCCCGAAAATGAATTATGATCAATATTGAGGCGGGGAAAACGGGATTCCTTCGGGCGTTTCCTCCCGATGCGTTTTTTCGCCTTTTTTCGAGTTAACCTCAAAGTTAACAGGCACCTGCGCATCACATCGAACGAACGTTAAAAAAAAGTACATATGTGAATTCGAAGTATCGCAATGACGTCATGTGTGCGTGACGACGAAGCAGGAAGCGAAGGAACCGCATCCTTTTCGTTCTTGGAAATAAATTGACCGAGTAGATTAAATTTTTAGCGCCGGGGGACAAAGTTCAGAAGGGGAAAAAAATTTTTCGAGAAATATGCGTGACGCGAAACGTCCGCGGACGCGGAAGTACAAAGTATGCGTCTCTCGGACTCCGCGCTAACTCGTTTTCTTCGGCGCGACCTTGAATCGCGCGAATCTCACGTGTGTACGTTACGGAATTTTTGATCTAACGACGCTTGCGTCAGAATGCTGTTCGTAATTCCTCTATTACGCCTAGTCGCAAACAAACGTGATTATATCGCCGCATTATTATTCTGTACCAGTTCACGGCGATTTTCAAAATTCGTTGCAAAAAAAAAACAAGTTCTTTTGCGTTTTGAACTGAAGACATTGCATTTTTTATCACGCATTTCTTTTTTACTACGCTCAAAAATATCGATTCTTCGTCAATAATTAATACAAGCGTAGATATAAAAATTTAATATTTAAGTCGAAAGTTCGCGGATAACGTTCGGTCATTTTTCAGCATCGGCTGCTCCA
Source organism: Cremastinae sp. A BG-2022a (assembly GCA_030522545.1). Classification (NCBI taxonomy): domain Eukaryota; kingdom Metazoa; phylum Arthropoda; class Insecta; order Hymenoptera; family Ichneumonidae; species Cremastinae sp. A BG-2022a. The sequence goes on from JAPYYW010003023.1 coordinate 15,246, forward strand.
TACCAATGGCTTTTCGTTTACATTTGGCCAGGGTCCAAAGATTTATTTGTTCTCACGCGCTCGCGCGCATCCCGCTTATTTCTTCCACTTTGAATCTTATTACAAATTTACGGAAGAGCGTGGGTGTCGGGAAAAACACCAATATTTTTTACGATTCGAGTTCCTGAAACGAAACGTTGCTTTTTTCGCGCGTGTGGCGACGTTGAGTAACATTTTTTGGAAAAAGAAAAAAAGAAGCGAAAAAATAAACTACGTCCTGGCTCTCTGGCGGTTGTCATAAGAACTCGCGACCACTTTTCCGCGCAATACTGTCAGATGGTCAAAAAGGGGTTTTTTTAAATAACTAGTTTTCTCTTATGTAGTACTTTTTTGATTAAATATTTTTAGTAAAAATGTAAAATATTAAAAATAATTAAGAGGATTAAGAGGAGAGGAAGGTATATGGTATTAAATGAAGGTATAAATGATGTACGTAATGTGTTAAAAAATATAATTGAAAATAATTATATTGAAGATTATTGTTGATAAAGGTATTTCAATTAAACGAACAGTTCGATAAGGTGAGGTTTGACGTCATATCGGTGAAAGATGACAAATTTTGCAAAACTTTCATACTGGTGACAGAACTCGTTTTCTCGCTTTATCTGACGTCACTGGTAGTCATGACGTCAGATAGACTTTACGTCTAATCGATCAGTAGGTACTCCAACTTCGCACGAGCGCTTCGAAACGCTTACCTATGTAAACTTTGCTAGTGATTGGCAAGAAATCGAAATTTTTGATACTCATCGAACGAAGAACCTTTTAGTGTGCTTGCAACATATTTTTCGTTATTGTTTGCTTCATTTTCATTTTATTTTTTAAATATTTATTTTATACAATTAATATTGTGTTTACAATATTTTATTATTGATATTAAATTTCTACTGATTTCTGTTATAAATTACACAGGGCCACAAAAAAAGTTGTCTGTATTTTTGACCAAACCCCCTTATGTTTATGTATTTTGGTACGCTGAATCAGAATCTGGGGTCCGTTTTATCCGTACACCGTCAAAATTTCGAGTAAATTGCGAAAAACTGTAAAAAATAGCAAAAAACTGCAGTTTTCATGATATAAAAAATTTTTATCGAACTAAAGCAAGTCTAATTTTTATATATTTTCGTCCCCTGAATCCGAATCTCAAGCCTTTTTGGCCCGTACACCCTTGAAAATTCAAGTAAATGGCAAAAACCCCTAAAAAATGGTAAAAATTGTAAAAAATTGCTATTATTATGGTAAAAAAATATTCTGAAAGTAAATCAAAATATATAAAAATCATATTTGATTTAGTTTTAGAAAATTTTTTTAGCAACTTTTTTACAATTTTTAGCATTTTTTAGGAATTTTTTGCCATTTACTTGGATTTTAAAGAGTGTACGGGCCAAATAAGTTTGAGATTCGGATTCAGGGGATTAAAATACGTAAAAATTACACTTGTCCTAGTTAGATAAAAAATTTTTATCATGAAAATTGCAGTTTTTTGCCATTTTTATGGTTTTTCGCAATTTACTCGAAATTTTGACGGTGGACGAACAAAACGGACGCCAGATTCGAATTCAGCCCGCCAAAATACATAAAGATATGGGGGTCTGGTCAAAAGTACAGATAACTTTTTTTTGTGGCCCGGTGTTATTATTGACGTTCAAGTATTTTTATTATTTATTAATATTTTTTATCATCGTTCGCTTGATTTTTATTTTTATTTATTTAATATTTATTTTATTCAATCAATATCGTGTTATCGATATTGTATTATTGATATAAATTATTGATTTCTATTATAAATTATTATTGACTTAAATTATTTTTATTACTTTTTAATATTTTTTGCGTATACTAAAATTAAAATCTTCAGTGAATAATCGACACTTATTTTGTGTCATACACAAAAAAAACCCAAAAACTTGAACTTTTAGCTGCTAACATTTTTTACGTTTCCTGGTCCATATTTAATTTATTTAGGGTGGTTTTTAAATGTTTTTTAGAGACGAAAGATTTAACAAAAAGAATAAGAGAAGCTTTTTTCGTATTACTATTATTTGTACACTGAGAGAAGAAATTAGTTGAATCAACAAAATATATTTTGTTGACTCGTATTTAGTTAACTCAACATTAATATTGTTGAAGCAAGTACTGCTT
>JAPYYW010003024.1:0-17525 GCA_030522545.1 Cremastinae sp. A BG-2022a
AGAACGAGTCAGCGAGCGCGAAGCGCGCACGGAGTGGGGGGCCATAAAAATCTTCCCCTTGGGGGCTTTTGCGTTCTTATAGAAGGGTCGGACTGTATTGTAACGAGAAATAACGACTGGATACTTTTCTTGAAATTTAAAAAATTCTTTTTCAAGAATTTTTTTTTTCTTATTTTTGCACCGTGTCACTGTTATTTTTTGCTAATTTTATTTTTTTATTTGTTTTTCTTTCGTTTGTTTGTTAGAAATTGCTCCTTTTTTAATAAAATATTTATTTATTTCTCTGATGACTGTTATTACTTTTTAATTTTATTTCGTTCATCATTTTTTTTATTCGTTCAATCATTTATTTATTTACAACATTTTATTTTATAAATTAAAAATGTAATGTTTATCTCTTGATTCTAAAATTTCTAGAACCTAAATATAAAAAAACATAAATAGTGAAACAATTTTTGCGTAGAGCTGAAGAAAGAAATTTAATGAGAGACATTGATTTTTTTCAATTGACAATCTCGCTGCTTTCTCTTTATTCGATATTAATTCAACAAAATGTCTGATCAATCGATCGTATACGCCAAATACGTTCGACCGGAAGTTCTGCCATTTAACTTTCACTCATCACTGTTTTCCAATACGTCACATCAATCGTTCTCGTTTTCATACACCAACCCTTTTTTCTCTTCTCAACTTGACGCCATCACGGGCGAGCGGTGCATAATCTATCGAACCATCGAATTTTTTGTCGAAACGAATCCACTCGATTCTAATAGACTTTCGCACTTTTTCCCTCGGGATCATTCTTGAATAAATTTTCAATAAAATCGGCTTAAATTTGTCAGTCTCAATCAAGTATTGATTAAAGTTTGACATTAATGAAAATACTTCGTTACTTTTAGGATGCAGTTTTTCCAAATATCGAAAGTTTAAAAAAATATTTTTCAAGTCAAATTAAATACTTTCACACATTTTTTTACAGCGTGTAATATTCAGTGCAATAATTTTTATAAATGTCATTATTTATTTGTTGATTGATTAATTAATCATTTTCGTTTGCACCTGAGTACAAATATCGATATATACTTGTGCAAATATTATTTTTATCAAATTTCTAATAATCATTTGTGAATGCGACAATCATTTTCAAGTAAAAATAATTTTAAAAAACCTATAATATTACTTACGAGTACATTGTCGCTGCTCGTCGCTTCCGTCGCCGCAATCGTCGATGTTATTGCAGACTTTGTTCAGCGTGATGCATCGACCATTCGCGCATTGAAACTCGCTCTGTTTGCAGCACAAAACACCACCAGCGACCAAAATAAATGCGCACACCGTCCAACGCATATCTGCAACAGAAATAAAACTTATTTTGAATATTTTTTCTTCAATTTTCTCATCGATCACATTGCATCAGATAGGTACAGAAATCGTTCGATGTATTCTAATCTCGTGGAAGCTTGAAAATATACGAGAGGGTATCGTAACCACTAAATTTACAGCGGTAACTCGAGTGAATATGTAATGTAATATTCCACGGTTTCCACAGCCCGTTTCCACCGGTTTAACGTTTTCACACCTTCCTGATACTTTATTTCCGAATTCTTATCACGCACACCTCATCCAGTAAATTTTTCTCTCCATTGTACTCCTGGTCGAATTATTCGATGAAGCTTTGTCAAATTTATCCTCGCTGAATGTTAATCCTAATTTTTACGAGACACCACAAAAAGTATATATTTCAAAAAACGTTTTGATAAAATATCGTTTGATATCAATTTTTAACTCTCATCTATAGAAAGTCCAATCATGAGATTTAAACGTTGTCCGGAAATCGTTAATATTCGTATTCTTTTTATGGATTATATCAATTTGTGATAAATTAATAATATGACCACATATAATAATGTTCGTATTGTTTATAATGAGTGATCTATTTAGATTTATATAATTTCATGATATAAAATTGTTATTGGGGTATAAATAAATATTATTTTTATTATATGAAATGTTTAATTGTCAAGTATATATAAAGTTTAGCACTTTCTGATAAAATTCAAAATCAAAATTCGAAATTTAATTCTGACAAATAAATATTAAACAAATAATAATATTTCATTCATAAATATGCTCACAAATGAGGCTTTCATTGACATTAACATTGCAACTTACTATCTTGAATACGTATGTGTTAATCGTAGTAACTGTATAAACGAAACTTTAAAATAAAGATGATACGCGGAATCAAGATTCTTAAATTGATTAAAAAAAAGTTGTTCCTTATATTTTTGATTTGATCTCTGAGGTTTTTTCGTCGCTGTCAAAGGCGCCCGTTTCTATCGTTTGAGGGCCAATTAGCGCATACATAATCAGTTGCCTGGAAAGATCAGCCGGCTGTGAATGTTAATGAAACTTAAAGTTATTCGCCCTCTCGGAAGCTCCGATATCGTGGCGAATCACGCTCCTTCCAACTGGTACGTGAATCAAATTCCTTATTAATCTCGAGTTCGCGAAGTATACACTTCTTTCTCCCATTTCCGTGACGCACCGAATTCGAGCACGAAATTTCGTTAATTAAATTTGAGCAAGCCATCGGAATACTCTATAAAGAAATTCCCTCGCAGGACATTTTTTGCACTTTTCTTTTATTTTTTTACAACTTTGATTTTTGAAAGTCGGGAATTTTTAAAACTCAGGTAAGAGTATTTCGTTCCAAATGATTATTCTAAAAAAATAATTTCTTTTAAATTATCCAAAAACTTTTGAATATCATAGTAATGTTAAGATTATTTTCATTATAGTACTATTTTGAGCTCATTATTATATTTTTTCCATTCCAAAATTTATAAAAAAATGGATGCTGAATGTTCGAACGAAATTTCGTTAATTAAATTTGAGCAAATCATCGGAATACTCTATAAAGAAATTCCCTCGCAGGACATTTGTTGCACTTTTCTTTTATTTTTTACAACTTTTTCGAATCTTCGACACCCTGCGACGATTTTTGAAAGTCGTCGCTATATGTGAAACAAACTAACACATTATAAAACTCGGGAAGTATTTCGTTCCAAATGATTATTCTAAAAAAATAATTTCTTTTAAATTATCCAAAAACTTTTGAATGTTATAGTAATGTTAAGATTATCTTCATTATGGTACTATTTTGAGCCTATTATTCTTATATTTCTTCCATTCCGAAATTTATAAAAAAAAAATGGATGCTGAATTTTCGCACGAAATTTCTTAAATTTGAGCAAATCATCGGAATACTCTATAAAGAAGTTCCCTCGCAGGACATTTTTTGCACGTTTCTTTTATTTTTTACAACTTTTTCGAATCTTCGACACCCTGCGAACTTATATATTTAGTTTCTTTTTTTTTTCTCGAGAACCCCAGCGTAAAAATTGAAAAAATAACTGTAAATATTGTCTGGAAAAAGTAACGGGGAGTTTTAATACACGACGGGAGGTTAAACAGAAAGTTTTTCCGCTTCCTCGCTGTTTTCCGTTGTCTACAATGTTTTGAAGATGAAGAATAGCCGATTCGCCGGGTGGGCCGCACGATTCCCCGGCCTGCGAAGCTCGAGTTTCATGGCTTTCCAACTTTCATTTCCTCTGCTTTATCGATGAACCGTTTTCAAAGTTTTATTCGACGAGCGAGAGAAAAAAGTCTCGCTTCTGCGTTTACTTTTGCATCGTCGAGAAATATTCGATCGGACAACATCGCGCTAAATCTACTTTTGTTTCCATTTTCGTCTGGTCCGTCTCTCGACGGACCGCGGCTCGTTTATCAATGTCTCTCGAATCGCCATTCTCGTTCCTCGTTTACCGAAAATCGCTGCGGAATGCATTTCTCTTCGCTCCCGATCTCAGCATCGTGATAACAAATACGTGAAAATGTTTTTTTTTGTTTTTCTTCAACTATTCTTCAAATCTTCGTTATTTCAATTTAAAAATTGTTGTCGTTCAAGAGGACACGTTAATTTCAGTTGTCAATAACCTGTCGAAAAAGTTAATTAACGCGAATTTTTTTTTTCATTTTATTTCTCGGAGTAAAAGAAAACGTATGTCAGGTCGGAGCAGCGAACTTGAGAATACGGGAAAAAATTGCGATCGATCTTCGGTGTTTGGATGTTCGCCAAAATAATTTTCTCCGGACTTTTCCGAGGCAGCACCTAATCGAGTACTGGGAAAGAGGTTTTTTTAAATGTTGCTCAAGAACTGTTCTCGAGTATTTTCTAATGTGAGCGAAAAGACACGACTTTTTCTCCTCTCCTTTTACAACCGGAATTCTTTTTTTTATTGTTTGAGGTTTTATCAAGTCTCGCATTCGAGAAAGGTTAAAGTAGATTTGAGCCAGGATCAAAAATTCTGTTTATAATCGAGAAGACTTAAAATCATGATATTTATTTTAAAAATTGAAATCTTAGTATAAGAATAAATAATAAAAATAGAAAATGAGACATTGAGTAATTTATGATATTTACTTTTCGTATATTTATGATAAAATCGTAAAAAGTAAATCAAACCTATTATAATAAATGTCAAATTTTTAAATAAGTGAATTTATATTCTAAGTATTGAAAATTCGGAACGTGAATATTTTTTGGAATAACCAGAATGTCAAGGCGAATACTTTGAGCGTTTTCAAAACACTACTACTGACGACCAAATTGTTACCAAAGTATTAAAAAATGCATAATTTTTTTTTTGTAAAAAACGCAAAATTTTTCGACATGACGATATCAAAAAAACTTTCCTTAATTTTTTGAAAAAATCTGAAGGAATTTTCTTGCAATTTAAAAATTATGCATCAATAAGTACACCTAAATTATTAAAACATTTAACTATACGGATAGAACTACCCTTAAAATACACATTGCAATGTTATATCGTTTCAAATTTCGGGGATATTGCTCATAAGATATGTGCAGGTTCTACCTCGTTTGTTTTTTGGCATAAATGGGAAATACTGTATGGTGTATTTCATACCCTGGCGAAAGCGTCCCTGTCGTATGTAAAATCTTCTCTCTTGTGCAAGATATGATATCTCTGAGATTCCCCAATTTTTTTGTGAATCCAAAAAAGCGAGACACTACCAAATGTTTTAAAAATATCTTCTGAAAGTATTAAAGAACAATTTTAATTTTTTAGTTACGGTTTTTAATAAAGACATTATAAAATGCGTCAGAAATATGACAGTTTCTGGATTGTATATGATCGACGTTATTTTCGTATTTTATTCATTTCTAAGAAGCTTTTTTGCAAAGTCAATTTTGATTTTAGTTTCGAGACATAATTATACATATAATATTTTTGATATTATCGCAAAAATTATTATAGATTTTATATCAAACTTCATATAATAATTTCAACATTGCCTAATATTAAAATTTTATTACTTTTTGTAAAAATTATTTCTTGGTTGATGTCTTTGAAAGAAAAATGGCAATACGTTAACTCTACTCTTGACATTATATTTTTTCGTATTTTATCTTGAATGTGGCTGCTATAAAAAAATGACTATTTTAAAATAAATTTACTTAAAAAAAAAACTCTTCTGCAGTTTTAAAAAGCCAAATTTAGCTTAAAATATGGTCTTGAGTAGAAAAGTGAAGAGTAGAGTTAACGTACTGCCAAATCAAATATTCTTACACAATATTTCCGATATCAATCTTCATGTATAATATTTTCAATATTACACAATGTTTACATTTTATTGTACTTTTTTTTAAAATTATTTTTTGGTTTTATGCGAGAGAGAAGAAAAAAGATTGAGAAGGGTATTTCTGCAAGGGAACGTGATGTTAGCTTCGAGATGATACGCGTTCGATAAAACGTAACTCTGACAAAATTGCAGCGTGCAACGTCGTCTTTGAACTTGAAGTAGTGTAATTTGCGATCCGCCCGTACCCCACCCCGAATCTCTTTCAGTCTGTCTCCCGGTGACGTCTCACTCTCGGCATAATGCCGGGGCGACATCACTCGCGCATCGGCTGAAAAAAAAAAGAAACGAAGAAAACTCTCGCGTCATCCGCGACAAAACGCGAGTAGAAAGTCGCGGAAAAGTGTTTCTCTGTGGAAGTTTCTCCATGGAACGAGCTCGCCCACGTTTTCCCAGCTTTGATCTACACTCAGTCAGCTCACTCGATCTTTTACCCCTCAATTCAATCCGAAGCGGGTACACGAGCAACGAGGAAACATAGCCCCGACGTGCGTTTACAACCTCCCCGCGATATCCCGTTCATCGACATAACCAACGAAATTTGAATATATCGTTCCGATAAAAAAGCTCGCTATTGCCAAAATTATTCATATAAAAGCCTTCGCAAGCCCGAAAACGAGCGTGGGACTATGCGAGTTTCCTCACTGGAGACGAGCGAGCGTAAAAAAATTTCATGAATTTCAAACTCGTCGTGCACCGAAGTTACATCACGTTATTCCCGCCTATTCTCATGGAAAATATATGCTTTCTGCTCGGGCATCATTTTTCTGTTTTTCGGTCGTAAAAATAATGAGTATTATTTTTCACGCGTGTGAGCAAGAATACTTTTTTAAATTACAAAAGTGTTAAAGTGTTCCATACGTCAAGTGGGATAAATATATTTTGAAAACCGTGGGAATAATAATATTGAATATAATCACGTGCAATATAATCCTAAAAAACAAACGAGAAATGTTTCAAGAGAAATCTTGAAAATATTGTTTCGGATAAAAGTGAGTTTTTCATTAAAAGTAGTACTGAATTTTAGTGAATATTCTCTGTTGCAATGTAAATTATTGAAGCAATTTTACTCCAGGTATTATTTGAACAATTGAAAATGAAAAAAAAATTAGTGAAACTTTTTGAATTGTGTATATCTTATCATTAAAATGATCTATTGATTGTAATTTAATCATATTTTAATCATTTATTTTGTCAGGTTTAATTAATATTTGTGCATTTAAATTTTACTTCTATTTAAATAACGATATCACAATAAACTAAATTGTATTTGGTCAAGTCATCAAAATTTTGTTCTCTGTGTAGACGTCAATATATCACAAATTCCAACCTCATTTTAGATGTATGTAAAATAATTAAATTTTCTGGTGCTCTGGATTCAAATTATCAAGTCCATAAAAGGAGAGACTCACTATGGCCACTGGAAAGAATTATTTGGATTCCACCATGAAATAAACAAGTATACTCGAGCATACCTCATTAAAAGTTGAGGGTCGATTTGAATGCGTGAGCTTGTATCACACTCGAAAATGAGTATTTTTTTATTTACTATCATTGCAAAATATAATTGGCATTACGTTAACTGTACTCTTCACTTCTCTACTCAAGACCATATTTTCAGCTAAATTTGGCTTTTTAAAACTGCAGAAGAGTTTTTTTTTTTTGAGTAAATTTATTCCAAAATAGTAATTTTTTTTATAGCAGTCAAGATGAAATATGAAAAAATAATGTCAAGAGCAGAGAAGTGAAGAATAAGGTTAACGTACTGCCAATATAATTCAACCAGCGCATATAGACAGTAATTTAAGAATTTTTAAGATAAATTTTTCGACGATGTTAACCTTATATACGCCCCCATAGAATCCAACCCTTGCCACAAAGAATATCTTAAATGAGAACCAACGTATAGTCTGCAATTGTAAATATAAAATCAGAAGCTCTCTTCTTTATGTACAAAGCTATTTATATGGATTCAAGAAAATGATCATAATGTGACAAAAAGAGCTGGTATACCATGCTAGATGCTAAAATATTTTAAAAAAACGTTAGAAACACCGACATATAATTTTTTCTTAAGTAAACTAGTGTATATAATCAAGTCAAATACTTATGATAAAAAATAAATGAATAATCACTCGAAACATAGAATTCTTATCACCTTTTTTGAAAGTCGTCGCTATATATGAAACAAACTAATACATTATAAAACTCGGGAAGTATTTCGTTCCAAATGATTATTCTAAAAAAATAATTTTTTTTAAATTATCCACAAAGTTTTAATGTTAGTAATAATAATGTTAAGGTAGTAATAATAAAGTAGTAATAATAATGTTAAGGTAGTTCTATAAGTACAGTAAAATCAAAAGTTTTTATTTCAATTTATCTCCATATACTATGTGGTTTTAGACCTTAAGTTTATTAAGAAAAGTTGTTGCAAATTGTTTCAAGAGCAACATACTCAAAATTCAAGGTCATCCAAGGTGACTTGTACTTCCTACGTATGTATGAAAATTTAAAAATTTAAAAATTCATTTGGATTTTTAACAATAAATATCTCAATTTCTATGTGGTGAAACCTCTTAAAATTTGGTACGCATATGCGTAACTTATCAAAGAATGGCTGTACCAATTTTCAACAAATTCCTAAATAATCGATAAAACTATAGAACTACCTTAAGATTATTTTCATTATGGTACTATTTTGAGCTTATTCTTATATTTTTCTTCCGTTCCGAAATTTATAAAAAAAAATGGATGCTGAATTTTCGAGGGTTGATGAACTGTGCAGTGGGAGCTCTTTTTGAATAGTTGTTCCGGCGATAAATAGAAATCGATTGGGAGCTAGCGCGTTAGGTTCATTAACAGGTGGAAGCGCAATAATGATGCGCCGCTATCGAGAAGCTCTTATCAAGTTTGGTATGAACAACATCGTCGTTGCAGTTAACTAAAAGGGCAACGAGCTTTCCAGCGCGATATTGCCTTCGCAAATGCTTACACCGATATCACGGATGAGCGCCGCTCTTCGGCCGATGCGTTTCCATTTCTGTAAACGCGGATGATTATTCCAGATTATTCGCTGAAATTTCTCTCACGGGCATCGCCCTTTCGAAGCTGTGCCGAGCCGCTCGTTCGTCCCAGTCAAAATATAGGCATTAATGGACACATTTAGGATGAACTGGAAATAGTCCCTACATATTGTTATTATATAATATATAATATATGTTTATTATATACATATATTATATATTATATTATTATTATTATATTATATTATTATTATATTATATATTTATATTAGTGTGGTCCAAATAAATGACTAATTTTATTTCTTCGCAGACACACATTTTGGAATGATAAAAAAAGATTCAACATCAAACTTCAGCCCTTTAAGCAGGTAGTTCGTTCGGTACGGTCAAATCAAAAGTTTTTATCTCAATTTATCTCCATACTAAGTGATTTTTGAGCTTAAGTTCATTAAGAAAAGTTGTTGGAGATTGTTTCAAGAACGACATACTTAAAATTCAAGGTCATTCAAGGTGATCTGTACTTGCTATGTACGTATGAAAATTACGAAAAAAAAATCTTATCAATTTTTTTAAAGACTGAGGGAAGCTTCTTCAAAGTATAACAAGGAACTCTGCTAAATTTTAAGATTCGCCATCTAGAATTGAAGATATTTAGAATTGAAAATCGTAATATTTAACACTGGCTCTTATGGAAGAGTACCAAAAATTAGAATTTTTAACAATAAATATCTCGATTTCTACGTGGTGAATCCTCTTAAAATTTGATACGTATGTATGCCATAACGAAGAAGGTTTGTCAAAAATTTTCAATGAATTCCTAAGAAAACGATAAAATGATAGAACTACCTTAAAAAATATTTTAGAGATGGCAATTTTCAATTTTTTATTTCCTATTTAAATAACATTGGAAAAATCTTTTTTCATTCAGAATTTTGTAGCTCGATAACGAAGTGACTTACATATACGACCTTACATGTTTTTGTAGAAAATTTGACGCTCTACACAAATGGTTTCTTGTAATTTTTCGATAAATTGACTCCTTCTACAATTATTCAAGATTAAAGTAGAAACTGCATTAAAATTCACTCTTACATGTGTAAATCTGTATAAAATTAATATAATGTAAATATTTTAACTAATTAATACAACGAAAAAATGTACTAGTAATTTTGCATTCATTTAGTATATTAAAAAATAACTCACCTCAATATTCATCTATTTACAAAAATTATGACATTGTGCGTGATAATATTGCTATAGAGCCTTTTTTAGTAAAAAAAAAGGAAAAAAGTAATGAAAACCTTTTCATATTAGTATAATTTATAATTAAAACCATATATGGTAAACGTTTTTTTTTCATTCAAATAATTAGAAAAAGAATACTTCCATTGATTTTTATCTAATAAAAGACAATTATTTTTAAAACAATTTTGTTGGGTCTCTCTCAAGTTTTAAAGCAAATTAGGAAGGACAGAGAAACACTCAATTGGATGTCGCGAAAATAAAAGAGAAAACAATTACAAGAGGCTCGAGTTAAAATTGAAAGTAAATTCAATCAATAATCAATATCGCATCGTCACGTACGGCGAAACAAAATTGAAATATTCGGGTCAGAGGGTGTCATCGCTAAATCTCTGTTTCACACGAATTCAAATTTACATAGTCTTTAAATGAAAAACAACAAGGGTTGATTTTAAAGCATGAATCTAAAGGATTAAATGTATAATTTGTATAAAAATAAATAACGTATTGAAAAATTATAAAAAAAATATAGTATTTCAATAAAAAAAAGAAACTATAAGAAATCATTCGTTCAAACTTCTTTTAATTAAACTTTAATTTAAATCTAGTTAAAAATTTAATTACGAGATTTGAATGTTGGTTGGACAGTGGTGAAGCGCAGAGTAAACTCGTTTAACCGTTCAATAAAAATTATCTGACGTAATCAAAGTTTTATTTTCATTGTCATTGAAATTATAGAGCGAAGAGCGCGAACAAGGGTTTACCCGGTAAAAGAACCGAGACGATTTTCGAATCGGGCGCGTGAGTCCAGATGAATTTTCAAGAACGGACATCAGGGGCGCTAAACCGCGCACTTCGGCAGATCCATTTCCTCGTTTGCCTTTTTTTTCCTTGCTCTCGAGCGAGTGAATTACGCTCTCATGAGAGAAAGCAACGACTGAGACTAAGGAGAAGGAAAAAAGAAAGAGCAGGAGAGAGCGAGAGAGTAAATGGTGTAGCAGGGCTGAGCTGGTTTATTTACCTGGTCGTGGGAAAGTAGGTACTTAAATTTTAAGCTTTCAACTGGCAGTGAGATTCAATTACCGCTTTACGTGCCTTAGAGAACATTAAAGTGGCACTATCAGGCTTCCCCTGTCCTATGCGCGCACCTTATTCGAGCGCAAACGGCCGGCCCTGTGTCTCAGTCAGAAACGAACTTTCGACGCACTCAACACCCTGAATAAAAATTTAACGAGTCACAAGTAAAACGCATGATCGCCGCAATACGAATTTCCATTTTTTTAAGATTCACTTTAATTATAGCCGGCATCTCAATGAAATGTAAACAAAGTGGCGGTCTGTTCTTTCGTACTATTTTGCATACGTACATCTCTTTTTTTTTCACGATTCGACACCCTCTTCTCGTTACCTAAAAAGTTTGTTAAGAAATTAATTTTAAAATGTGAGAATTAAATAATGTGTAAATGTAATATGAAATAACTTTGCAATTAAATATTTTATTTTACTTTTCAAAAAGTCGGAAATAAATTTTATTTAAAATTTTTTTATTTCAAAGTTTTATCTAAATGAATTTTAATAAATTCAGTTGAAACTATAATTCGTATTCTCCAGCTGCATATTTGAACGTACAGACCACTTGTTGACTTGTTGATTTCCCACATTTTTCACACATTACCCACTGCGATACAATCTTATGAATTTTAAATGATGCTCTTATAAAAAATAATATTGCGAAAAACTCGTTAAGTGTACTTTGTACATTTTTCGAGACATTATACTTTGAAAGAAATTTCGCAACTCAAATGATTTGTAAAAATATCGTTTTGTTATTATTCTTTTTTAGTAGTTAAGATTTTTAGGATGTGTTGCCAAATATCAAGGTATTAATTGTATAAAATGACAACTTTGAAAAATGAATATCTCGAATTTTCAGATGGTGACCAAGATAAAATTTTTTCAAAAGTCATTTATTAATACAATATAATATTTATTAATTATATTATGTTAATCGTGCAATGTATCGTGTTATTCCCAAGAAGGATAGTCATGTATCATGAAACTACTTTAAAAACGATAAAAAATCATTTTTGTTGTTTTCCACTTGACTTCTCCCAAGCTAAAATATTTATTCAAACCTTCCTTATTATAACGCCTTATGTATTTTTTCACACATTAGGTATTATAGGTATAGGTACTAATTGATTAGTAACATAGAAGCTTATTTAAACTTTCCTTTAACTATAAAATTTATGCAATAAAAAATTATTCCACCCCTCGGGCTCTGCCACCTCATTTCGATATTTACCAATTATTGCCGATTATTTTTTTTTATAATACACGAATTTTGATGCACAGCTAATAAATCGGGCTGATGTTCTTTGCATTTTGATCGTTGCGCAATTACTGCTTCGATGTATTCAACAAATAATGGGATAATTAAATTTTATCAGCGAAGCTGGAATTTTCGCAGCATCTCGTGTAGTATCGATCGCGAGACGATTGTTCGGTTAAACGGAAAAGGCGGCGTTAACGAAAACTCTTGGGTCGTCGGTCCGCCGAGTTCTATATGTACGGGGCGAATCGCTTCGATGGAGAATCGCATTCAAATTCAAATGACTTTCAAATTATAGGTCTTACAGTTACCATTATGCGGGGAACCTCAGCGACAATGGCATTGTCGCAGTTTTCCTGCGCCCCCTCCACCGGGACCAGATCGTCATTCCAATTCTCGAATTTCCATCTCGCGAATTCGGGTCACATGTTCCCTAACACACACACACAAAGGGAATGAAATGTTTCCCCTTCAACGAGTTTTTATTCAATTTAAAAGGAAATTAACATACCCTTTTGTCATTTCTACACCTTTTAATATGATTTCTGAATCATTCCCCTCGTATGACACCATAAAGTCTTTAACGACCTTGGCACACGTCGATCCATACTTTTTTGTCTTTATTTTTTTATCAAAATAAGTTAACATTTATTTGATGAGTATGACGTCCTATTTTCGACTATATGAACTGAATAAGAAGTCGAATTATTACCATCTTATCATAAAAAACTTATATTTTCATCTCTCCCAATAAATATTATTTCATCTTCTTTTATTAGATATTTAGTTTTTATTATTTAATAACAATATGCATTATAAATATTTTTTCCTACACTGAGAGAAATCACGATAGTTGATTTTATCATAAAGTGACAACTATGCTGATTATTTTATAACTAAATACATGTTTATAGTAAAATAAAGTATATTTAAAATAGCACCTAAACAGAATATAATTAGTTTCATAATAATAAGTATAGTTGTCACTTTTGTATAGTAAAATTTATCATTGTTTTCACTCAGTGTAAGGCAACCTTTATGACATAATAAACTCTTCACTCGATAAATAAATTTTAATAAATTTTTCCTTTAAAAAAAAAAAAGAAACTGGATAGATAAAATCCTTCAAAAACTCAGTATAATCAAACTTACAAAAATATATACAAGCTCTGAAAAATTTCAGTTTTTAATCACTGTTTCTTTATCACGTTTCATTCATTCACTTCGCGAGGAAAAAAAAATGTTTGCGTTGCCCCTTCGCTGATGCAGACTTCACTTTGTAAGAGATGCGAGAGAGCGCATAAGGAGAGCGGAGAGGAAAAAAATGTTTCTGCAGAGAGATGAAAGTTGGAGGTAAAGAAGGTGGGGGAGGATACAGGGAGCCGTTGTAGAGGTTGCAAGGAAGACAGGGGGGGGATCAAGAGGAAAAGTGTGTTGAGCATAAAGGCTTGCTCCATTTGACCTGACTCCTACTTCAAGCGAATCATCCGGACGAGAGACTGCTCCTTGGAGAATGCACAAAGAGAGATAGAGAAAGAGACGAAGATCAAGAGAGAGAGAGAGAGTGAAAAGTGTAAGAAAGTTCCTTCTTGTCGCCTTTGGACCTGTCACGGTCCAACGGCGGGAAAATCGACGGCGAAAGCGAGCTTGTATCCGCGCGAGGATCTCGATATAGAGGACAGTTTGACGAGACTCTCACATCATCGAGAAACTGTCGCTCGGAATGCGACCCTGGAGGACGCTTTCGCGATAAACACGCACACGTGCATAACCGAGGCGAGATATGCCCCCGTCAGGAATTTACTTCCTGTGAAAACTCGTCCGGAAGACGGTGCACGCTCGTTTTTCTTCTCGACGAACGGAGATATACGTCTGCCACTACTGGATCACGGTCTCACGAGACGGAACCGCCGTGGAGACTGGTGAACCCGCGGAAAACTTTATTTTCATGGATGTTGGTTTTGCATGTCAAGTGAATCGATTCTCTCGTGTGAACCTCTTTTCAGGTTCCTTGCGAAACCTTCGAATGACGAAAAAACTTCTCGTCAACGACCCAAAATGTCCAGAGATTAAATAAGCGATGACAACTTTCGTCGTCACATATTCAAAAGTGGTTGGTCTGTAAAATAAGCGTCGATAGATTTCGTTTAAATTTTTCATAAACGTTCTTTAAGGTCATATACACATGTGCTACAAATTTTAGGAAGTTTCACCGTGTAGAAGTCGAGATATTTAATGACAAATATCACATTTTTTGGTACACTCTCCATTAAGAGTGCGTGTGAAAATTACAATTTTCGATAATTAGTATCTCGAATTCCAGACGGTGAAGTCACTTAAAATTTTGCAGAGGTCGTAGAAAAGAGATGAAACCTCTAATTTTTAATTAAACAGCATAATATCAATTCAAACATATAAAAAAGCGGCCACGTTGTTGCTCGTATGAAACAAATTTACAGAAAATATGGATTTGACTGTACCGATTGAACTATACTTTTCATTCAATACGAAAATATTTTGTTTTCATTCTATTTCGGAACTCGATATCGAATATTCGTGGATTTCTGGTCTCTGTTAGATACAATTGGATACAGAAATATAGTGTATGTACAAAAAAAAATAGTCCAGAAGGCGACTATTATTTCGTATTTTCTTTGTATTTCGCCCACGTCCCCAAGAAGAAGTGAAATAAAAACTTTAACGAATGTTTCATTAATTTTTCCTGCGGTTCGTATTTTCTCGACGAGTCTCTTCCTCGCTTTTTATTCCACGAGCGTATTTTTTCCTCTCGGGAATGCCAACTTTTTGTTTTTTTTTTCTCTTTCACATCCAAGTGTGGAAAACCAGGCGAGGGCCACCTGGAGAGGAATTCTGTTAATTGGAAAGGTATTCTCCGCACCGAGACGGAAAAGAAACGCTTCGTTAGGACGGACACCGTCATCACAATCGAGAAAAACAGAGAGAGCCACGACAAATTTCATATTTCTTTCATCGAAGTTTAGAAAACTTGAAAAATTTTTTTCCTTGTTACGCTCGACGGATTTTATCTCTTTTTTTTATGTTTATGATCCCCGAACTATTCAGGTATATTTGGTGTATAATTAATAGAAAATTGTGTTGCAATTTTTTTTCACATGGGCTGAGAAAATTTAGCGGGTTCGAGGAGGTCCTCGAACAAGGAAAACAACTGTTTATTTTTCGAGAATACCTCGACGATTCATCGAGGTCGAGTGAAAAACCGAGCCCGGTCTTGATTGTTTGGATTTTCGACTGAATTTAGAATAATTAGGCCGGTATAATAAAGTGTCGTGTCGGGTCTCGCCAGATAGTTCGTTACTCAAAAACATTTCGTAAAAATAATTTGAGAAGTTCAATTGAGTGTCAGTTCCAGTGTGATTTTCAATCATACGAAAAGTGAATAATTTAATGTTTTTAATTTATAATAGCACATTATACGAAATTATATGAAATATATGCACCTAGAAGAACAACAAAATATGCATAAATTCAAACATATTACATAAAAAAAAGAGGTCGCGCAAAGTGGCCGCATTGTTGCTCGTCAAAGTAAAATAGGAACTAATTATTTAGATCAATAAACAAATATTCATTTGACTAAATATTCTGTTGCTTTCAGTAAACTATTTTTTCCAATTAATTTAAACGAGAAATTTAATTTTTATGAATCAAATGTTTATGAATGAAATGTTTGCTTGCATTTGTTTGATTCATCTAAACTTTTTGTCAGTGCACACTATATATCATTTACGCTACATATTCCTTATTTCAATCGATTTCGAATCCAGTAATTTATCATCTTCGTCCTATCATTCCAACCGTTGTTTTCCTCGGATTTTCATCTAGCCTGTACGATCACGCGATGTGTCTTCGTAAATATAACTGGCGATAAAAGAAAGGCTTTTTACCGAAAAATCGTGAGCGAGACGAGAGCGGGGTAAAAAAGTTCGTCAGATTTCTTTTGTTTAGACGATATTCTTCGGGAGATATCGCCTTTTTTCTGATTTTCTTTTTTGCACTCTCGCCTCTTGAATGGAACGTGGGAGATTTATGGCTTTCTCGGAGAGCCTCGAGGAGGAATTCTCAGTCTTTTCCTGTCCACGGGGTATAACAAAACGGCGGGATGAGGGACTCTCCAAGTGAGATAGCGAAACGCTATCCTGTTTTCTTCACTCCGTGCACGAAAACAAAAGTATCCTGACTCGCGATATCTCCCTGCCGTTCTCTCGGAGCATTCGCGCGAAGTAACAGTTTCGCGAATTCCTCCTCCCTTTCTCCCCCTCCCCTCCCATACACACCCCCGTACATCCCCGGCGCCGGGTCACAAATTTATAATGTCCGAACAGTCTGAGATTTCTGTATCCAGCCACTTTTTACCTTCCACCTCCCATTCTCGCTGCTCTTCAAGAAAACGCGACCGTATTCGAGTATTTTCAACCCCGGGAACGAAAAAAAATAAACATGGTCGATTTATCTAATTTAATCTTTTATTATGGCGCACGAGTTCGACACATTCCAGAATAAATTTTTTACGACACTTTTTTCCCACAATCTGTTGAACTTGTCTCGAGAAAAAAGTTTTTCTCGGCTGTTTTTCATCAAACGGAATAATTTTCTTTATTCCAGTTTGCACGAAAGATCTCGTCGCGGTTTTGAAAAAAAACTTTTTTTTTATTCTCGCGCGCGTGTTTCTCTCGTCTGGTACAAAAATTCGTGGTATACTCTCACGTGACCGCGGCTGGAAAAAAGTCTCGAACGAAATATTTCAACGTTCGAACTTTTCGGCGCGCTCGTATTGGAAGTCTTCATACTCGCGGGCGCTGTGACAAGTACAAATGGCAATGACGATGAGAAAACTTTTTCATTGTAAAAGTAAATTCGCCGTCTACGCACCCAGCGGGAAGGCAGGGAAATAATTCGTGAATAATGTCGAAGTGAATTTGTTTCGGTGCTTTTTATTCTTAGGTCACACCCTTCTGACATTGAAATTCCTTGATATACGTGTATGCAATAAATTTTTTAAGTTTCACAATTGGATGTCAAAATAGTTAAGGTTTTTGTGCTCAAATCGAAAATGATATAATATTTTACATATTATTACATAAAATGTCGTAAACGACGTTTAAAGATGTAACAACGATTAGAAAGCTCCTTACTAAAATATTAATTGTTGAAAATGGCTA
>JAPYYW010003025.1:0-16974 GCA_030522545.1 Cremastinae sp. A BG-2022a
GACAATATCTTATATAAATAAAAACCCGGGACTTTGCCTTTAGTTTACACGGGGAAAAAAACTTGATACGGCCCTTAGCGCAAGTACCTCCTTAAAATACGTTTAAAATTTAAGAAATATGTATCGAACAGATGTCGACATATTTATTGTGCAAAATAATAAAATAATAACTTCTCTTATGAGAAGTCACAAAAAAATTCGATTTTCAAAGATAAATATCACGATTTGCAGACGGTAGAAGTTATTGAAATTTTGACACAAGTTAGAGGTATCACATTAATCTCAATGTGTGCCAAATTTTAGCGAAACAAGTTGAAAAATAATTTTCACGTGAGAAACGATAATATCTCCTTAAAACGTGTGTCAAATTTTATAAAGCTTCACCATCTAAAAATCGAGATATTATACATTGAAAGTCGTTGTTTTTTTTTCGAATCTTCCATAAGAGCCCATGTTAAAAGTAGCAATTTAAAAAATTTAATATCTAAATAACTACATGGTTGAGCCTTTTTAAATTTTGTAAACACATTAACATAATACTGACGAAGATCTGCGCAATTTTTGAAATAAATTCTGTCTCAAGAAATGTCAACTGATGATTTTACATCAAGTCAACACATAAGGACAAACTTTTGAATAGACTATCTCGGTTGTACAACCTTAACGAAAAAAAAGCCTAAGGCGCAAGTTTCGAGGTGCGCATGGAGGGAAAAAAATGGAGGTCAAACGTGAATAAAACCGAGACGGGGCGTTCTACATGAATTTAAACATAAAAGCGTGCGTTCACCATGTAACTATAGGGTATAAATGGAATGACGAAGAGTCGAGGAAATTTACGCGAATCGGGCTGGTCGTAAATGTGTATGTGCCGTACAAAACGTGCCCGGTGCCTTCTGACGTGACTCACAATTTCTCTCCGTCTCCGTCACTCCAGGCGGCCGGAGCACGCACACACGACGCGCACCGACGGGAGTTGCGTATCGCGAGAAGCCACAAAAGACCGCGAGAGCTTTCTTTTTTTTCCTCTCTCTCTCTCTTTCTTCTCGTATCTCTGGACACGATGCGATTACGTCTAAAATCGTAACGATGAAAAACGTGCGAACGTTTTATTTTTCGCGTGCCTGTGAAAGTCGCGCTCTCGCACACGTCGCTGCGTGACAGAATTCGTACCTGGCGGAAAAGCTTCGCGTCGGAAACCGCCGCGAGTAGATAAGAGCGAAAAAGTAGGGGAAAGGAGAAAGAGAGAAAACGTAACGGCCAAGCCCTCGTGTATTTACCCACTGTGCGTACTATAACCTCATTAAATAGGATCGTTTATTTTTTTTCGCGTCGGCTTTTCGAGGCTCGTATACCGCCTCACCTGAATTTTTTAATTCATTAAACAGCCACGCCTCGTCGTCTCGTCGCGATTCAATCTTCGCCTTCCCTATGCGTGTGTATTATTTTTGCCTTATTTTCTCTCTCTTGCCACCACGATGCTTCTTCCCCCCTCCTCCCTCCCTCCCGCAGCACCCACCTGTCAACCTCAACGTCGAAATGATGAATAAAAACGCGGAAGACGACACCGAGCCATTTCCGCGTACCTCGTTATTTTCCTTGTTTTGTTTTACGCTTTGATAATCGATAATTCGATTCGTATTTAATCACCTGACTCTCAGATTTTCGACGACTCTCTCTGTCGTAATCTCGTCGAGAAGTACAAAGTCTCCGATGCCGATCTCATCCTGGGCGGCCATTTCGCTCGTTAGCACGATTCCTGCGCTTCTGTTTTGTTTTTCACCTCCAACCCCCTGCGCGAGAACTCGGTATGCAAACTCGTTTCATCCACGCGCCTCGTCGCGTCGAAACAATTCGTAACGGTCTACGCTCGCGAGCCCGGCCGATCCTCAACGCCGCATGCCGCGCGCACAACTGCCGAACAGTGTGGAGAGCGGAGATGCTCTGATCGCCAGACCTCTCCGTCTCCTCCCACCATCAACCCCTGGACTCACTCGTACAATAAAACGTTCGCGAGGCCGATTCAAGGTGCGTTGCTGCACGAGTAACGAGCGTTCAGAAAACAATGTCAAACGATAGAAATATAAGATACATTTCTTCTTCAATTTATTTTTAACGATTCTTTCGAAAGCTCGTCGCGATGGAATCTGCGCGAAACAAAGCCGCGAAAGATGCAGATATTTCCTCGAATATATACATCGTTTTTTCGCAGTCCAATTTCGCAGCTGACGTTTCTCCAGGTTGAGTCACCTGTGATTTTTTTTTCATCGCATTTTAATGAATGATTCAGTAAAACGCTTTAGTTTTCCCTCGGCTCGGTGTTGAACGGTAGAAATTTTGCTGCTCGATTGTTTCGAAAACGTCGAAACGAACGGGTTTTCGTGTATATATATCGCTGTGTCCGTGTTTGATAAATCACTCAAAATCTCTCCACACTGTACATCGTTACTATTCCTGGACGTGATGTTGCCGGCTCGCCGCAAGAGAATATACACAAATCTTGAGATGTGTGGTATGCACAGGGGGTCCCAGAGAAAACGGTCAAGAACGCGGAGAGAACACGAGGCGTTCTAAAAATTCAAAATCGAAATAATCCTCTATTATATCGATCAGAATACTGTTTTCTACACAATTTTCACGATAACGCGCTCTCATAGAGTTCCTTATGTCTCATTATTTATCATGCATTCCTATAGATTAATAGAAAATCTTTTACAAATAATTTAATTATTTTTTACAACGTTTATCCGTCTGGTAGCGTCGCCGTTCGAGATTTTGCGAAAGCTTCGATATTCTGTAACTGCTAGCAGATGGAGCCGCGAATTGATAGAAAAAAAAAACAAGTGTTCTCTGACGTCACGACTTGTCAGGGGTGATGAATCGCTCGTGAGAGTACCGTACCGAGAGCAGTCTGTTATCCCGTTCGGGACGTTGCACGTTGTGTTGTAATTTTTGTTTAATTCAATCGATCCGAAGGGTTTTAAGGGCGATCCGAATCGTTTCCCATATTTCAGTGAATTTCTAACATGGATCTCAAACGTTAAAGATTTTTTTTTAATTAATTTTTTTGTTGCCATTTATTGTTTAGTGCCATAAAAATCGATCATAACCTTGCAATGTTTACCTCATCGTCATTGCTGCTCGGTCAGAGATATTTATCGTTTCCTGCGGTAGCGGTACAATTCGCCAAAAAAATTCATTGTCGCCATGGAACGGGACCGAAATGCTTCGTTCGCAAAGTCGCTCAGTCTACCGAATATCGACAAAAATTGGCTGTCGCGATGCAGGAGAGGTACTACGGCTCCGCCGCGATAGCATCGAGCACGTTACCCGGTGCATTGTCCAAACAACAGGCAAAAGACCTCGCTCTCAGGTTAACATCCGACGAGCGCGAAGTTCTCATATCTGCACTCCAGGAATGTCAATCCAACAAGGTCAAGGCGGAGTACGAAGGTAAATTCCCGAACGCGTCGTTTTTCTCTTCCAACAAATTTTTCATGTTTCCGACAACGAAAATAAACATAATATTCATGAATTTCGATCCACAGCGCGTGTTCAATAACGAAGAATGATTTTTATTTGAAATTTTACTTGAAACTCCAAAATATTAGCAATTTTGAAATTCAAGGAAAATTCTTTATCTTTATTTTGTTAAATTAAAAAAAAAATATGTATTTTGAGCAAGTCGCAAACATTTAGCCTTGGCTAATGTTTGTTTCTTCTTTAGTTCGTTTTATCTGAGTTTATTTTACAATCTTATTCCTTCAGGTCAACTAGCTGCTTTTCGGTGGAGAAGCAAATTTGGCAGGCCCAGCAGAGTTCCTTCGTTAGGCGACGTGGATCCTACGGGAAGTTATTGTACTGTACCCGATGACTGGCTCCTGCGGAAGTATGGTACGAGCGAGACAGGGAAAGGGGGAGGGTCGCGAGATTGTGATTTTAACGTGGAAAAGAAAAACTAATTTTTCTCAATGCTTCTCGAGTGAATAACTTTTGCAGCTTGTGTGTGGAGGCGGCGGTGGTAGGACTCACCATGAGCAGCATTCCCATGTTGAATATGCTCATTTTTCAAATGAGAATATCCCCTTAATAAACATCTTCTCATTTATTTCATCTTCGTTTCAAAAATTCTCATTTAACATTGGAGTTTCTTAAGCATTACTTTGTCTTGGTAAAATTATCAGAAAAATTTGTTAATCATGAAAATTGATTTTCTACAAAATCTTGATAAATAATCCTCTGTTGTAACATGCTTACTAACAGATTTCTCATTATGCTTCAAGCGGATCAATGGGAAGATTCATGTAAGCTTGCATGAAATAAGGTGGCTTAGACACAAGACATGCAAACACGAAAAAATGCACACAAGACAGAAAGACAATATATGTTTTACGTGTCAATATGTGTACGTGTTCAAAGACTGTTTAAGCTTTTTTTATATTGAAACTCTGTACTATATATTTCGTCACGTCGATAAAAGAATTTTTTCTTCAAACATCGTCCCCTCGATGTGCAGATTATATCTGCCAGAACTTCATCCATGCATCATCTCTACCTTCCACCATCAGCCACTGAGCACACAATGTCGCATCGAAGTTCTTTTGCTCTAATTACCATATTTTCTCTAATCTCTTTTTTACCATTTTTTTTTCTTCAACCTCGTAACTGTCCTTGTTCGAACGAAAAAAAAGAACATAAGAAAAACTTGACTGAATCTTACTGACACAGGCTATCTCCTTTCTGCTTTACCTCTCACACGGATGATCTATTCCGTAAGTTTCTCTGATTCACTTTTGTCTCTATTGTTGCAGTTGAGCATGAAGCATGGCTGGAATTGCATTTTCATTATTTCGTGTCATTCGTTGTTACGATCAACTAACCACATTTATGACTTTACCCAGGAGTCCACAAGTATTGAAAACGTTTTTGCACGAAAATAAATGATTAATATTACATCTGGTGAATTATGATTTTTTTTCCGACCATTCTGATTCCATTCTGCTCGTGTTACAGTGGAATCAGTTCCTCAACCCAAGAAGAGTGACTTGATAAGAGGTAAGATTGACTTTTTTCTCACGTTACGTGGTCGTAAAAAAAAATATTTTTTCACTATACAAGACTATTCAATTTCTTAGTTTCCGTCGCCAATGCAATTCCATTCATCGGATTCGGTTTTCTCGATAATTTCATCATGATAATCGCTGTACGTGGAATAATTTTTAGTGAGTCGTATATTTATTGTATCTTATAGGAATTAAGTACGAATTCGTATTTCAGGGTGAACACATCGAGGCAACATTGGGTGCTGTGATATCTCTGACGACGATGGCAGCAGCCGCCCTGGGAAACACGATTTCCGACATCCTGGGGATCGGATCTGCCTTCTACGTCGAAATGTTGGCGCAGAAGATTGGCTTTAAACCGCCGAAATTGACGCCAATGCAGTTGAATATGCCAGTATCGAGAAGAGCTGCAAATTTGGTGAGCAGCTCGTCCTTTGAGAAGAAAAAATCATCAAGTTATTTTCTCGTAACGTTCGGAATGATTTCAGGGCCGGGTAATTGGTGTAACGATCGGTTGCATATTGGGAATGACTCCTCTCGTGCTTATGGGCAAAGATAACAAAGAGGACGGACCAACGAATTCTCAGTCAGCCGAAGCACAAGATCCATCCGCAGAGCCAGTGGTAGCGATAGCAGCGTGAGTCTGCAAGATTGCATCAAAGATTTAAACTCGATCAAAAAGAGATTTTGAGAATATGGAAAATTCTACAAACAAACAGAGACTTAATAGCGCATAACTACATAGCTTTAAAGACACAAAATTAAATCTCTCCTATTCAGCATCGAGACTATGTAGGATTTATTATTATCTATCTTAACTCTAGACAAATCGACCAAGAGATACGTCCGAGAAAAAGTAACAAACTCAATCGATATTAATTTAATTAATAACGATAACGCTTGGCCTAGGGCATTTGCGTATTTTAAGTATGTATGTATTTAATGTACGTATGTATATAGTGACAACAGAAATAGTGATATGATTTGTACGTTGCGTTCCGTACTCGCGATGTGTTCATTTTTGATTGTTAAAACTGTGTTACGTTTGCTTCTTTATTTCTCTCATTCTTATCCGAGAGTTTTTAGTCTTTTATCGAAAAATTTGAGAAACTTACCTGTTTGATAGTTCCTCATTGATGTGTGTATATTGTCTGTAGTATATTTGCTGCGTCGTATATGAAGAAAACGTAATTCTAGTTGAAAGACGAATATATATATTATATTAGTGCAATATTAGAAAAGCGAAGGAACGACGAGACGCGATGATTGCGCAAAATGAATTGAAAATAACGAATGGACCTAATCAATCAAACGCAATATAGATCAATTGCAAAAACCTTTCTTTTTATTGAAAAAAAAAACAAACTAATTTGAGTTAGTTTAAGAACAAGTTGACACGATTATTGAAGAGTTAGTACAAAAAATATATATTTTCATTATTTTTTCCTTTGTGTTTTGAAGCTATGTTTTTTTAAATATATATATGAGTGTATTTTTTATATGTTCATTATTGTACGCGTATTTTTCTTTCTGTTTGAAAGTTTTTTTAGGTACAAGGAGGTAATAAGCACACGTAGCTTCGCCGAGCAAGGATCCTAATGAATAATCCGAAATCGGGGCATCAGTGCCTGTGCCCGAACGATATTTTCGAGGTGTACTGTCGCCAATCGTTGTTGGCCATTTCGAGATTCGAGGCCAGTGTTTCTTTCCAATTGATCTCCATCACGATGTTTTCAGTCTGACGGACGTAACTCTCGTCGTCGAACCATTGGCTGCTCGTGATGAAAGCACCGGTACGTTTCAACTTTTCGTTCTCCACCAATTTTTTGAAGACACCGTTTTCCATAGATTCCTCCGATTCGCGATTATTATCGATCGTTTCGTAAATACCGCTTAGGAAATAATTCTCAGAGTGCGACGTGGGCAACCACATCATTATCGGGTTCAGCCACCATTCCCAGTTCCTGGATTCGTGCGTCGAGTTTCGCGAGTCTGTACAATTCTCGCAAGAATCGTACAACGACGAAACGTCGCTCGCAAGGTATTCCGACAATTGTGCGCTCTCGATCGTCGTTTCCAAATCGCTGGCGAGGTCTCTCGGAATCATTCCGGAATCGGTCAAGTTCGCGACCGGGGCGTTACTCCGTTGCGCATCCTGAGGAGGAACGAGCGACGTTCCCGGCAGCTGACTCGCCACGAGGACCGAGCCGAGAAGCGTAACCAAACCAGCCGCGTACGTCGCCAAACAAATCGAGTAAACGCTCGCAAACGTGTGTATCAGGGTAACCAGAGGTACGTTGTCCATCAGACACGATAATTCGTTGTACGAGAACCAGCCCCGTTTCCGGCCCTCTTTGTAAGCGATATCTTTTTCCAGTTGTGTCAGGCGTTCCCAGAAATCCTTATTCTGGACAAAAATCGCCCAATCCTGGAAGAATTTTCACACTCGTATTGCAGACAGAATATTCAATCGATATTCACCTGGTTTCTTGATTTTGAATCTTGAGATTTAAAAACTGGGACTTACGATAGCACCAAGAAAATCTTTTTCCAAACGATTAATCTGTTCGATGGTCAAGTCCCCGGATTTTGCCCATTCCATATTGAATACCTCATCTTCCTCTCCGTCGTCGTTCAAGAATTTACTGGCAACCATCTGGAATGTGTTAATTGTCACAAAAATCATGAATTTACTAAATTTTTTCTAGAAGCTTTTTTTTTGAAGACACATTTTTTTGAGTCTTACCAGAGACACTAGGAAGAGCTCGGAAGGGGCTACTCTATGAAGATACTCGGGATTGCAATCTTTCAAGCGTTCCAGATACAGAAGCGCCAGAACTAAAGAACACGGGGATACACAAGCATTTCTTGATATTCTTCCAGCTTCCTCGACATCCAGACGTTCCAGAGTCAGGCCTCCTTTTACTTCTGTAAAGATTTCTGCAGCGAGCTCTAAAATATAAAAATTCGTTCACATTTTTTGTACCTTTTTTTTAATACTAAAAATAAATTTTTAATCGGACGTACCAGTAACCGGCAAACTAAGACGATCAGTCATTGGAAGTTTCGAGTAGTAGAGGGATTTTGTTATTCGGCACAGAAACGCATCGTGATCGCCCATGCTCTGAATTCGTAAAAATTTGCTTAGATCGAAGGAGAAAATGAGATATACATTTTTTTTTCAGTGATACAATCTTTCATGAGTTATATCGAGTATTACTCAACAGCCCAATTATAAAAATGATTACGATTAGTCACAGGTTGTTGAGAAAACCGAACAGCTGTCCTAAATTACCTTTAACTTCGCGGACGAGTGTTTTCCCTTCGAAATATTTGTCATGATTCTACGATCTTCGGAAAACTGTTTTACGTAAGATCCAGATTTTTTCCGATTCTGTTACTGTATTGTTTTTGTTACGATTCTATTCTGCGCTTTCCAATTTTTACGAATTTAACCGAGCTGCGTGTTAGCGAAACGCAACGCGGTGCAAAAGAATGCAAGAATTTTCTCACGTACGGCGCGAAGTTTGTCGCTTTGTTCGATTATCGATGGAGTTCGCGAGAGTTCAGAAATTCTAGCGCGAGATTCAAAAAATGAACATCCTTTTTTTTAAAATTATTTCTGTAGTAATATTGAATACAGATTCTTTTATTTAATTACAATAATGTAGAAATTTCCATTCATATATTTGGTTTTCGAAACTTTCCTTGAATCCAAACTCTGTACATCGTCAATTGCTTGCCCCGATTTACTTGCAATCTTCTATCGATCACGTTTTGTTCCTCAATAAAATTACAGCCGACGAACAGTTCTTTAATTTCTTCTGCAAAATAAATCATATTTATTATTTGTATAAATAAAATATCATTTTACGAAATAAAAGGAGTTTTCAAAATGTTTACCCTGAGTAAAAAAATAAACTCTCGTGCCATCACCACGAGCGTAAAAATTTTCTGATAAGCAACGTCCCTTCTTGAATCTCAATTGAGCGAGGTCGTAGCGTCCATAGTCCCGAAAAAGTACCAATCCACCTGGCTTCAAATAACGATGGATTTGCTGAATTACGTGTTTCATTCTGTAAATCGTCAACCATTCAATAATCAACATAAGAGAAATGAAAAATTAACAAAATTTAAGAAAAAAATTAATTTAAAAAATTTGTTAACATACTTATCAGGATTAATTGCACTGAGAACAAAAATCAGGAGAACAATGTCAAGGCTCTCAGGCTCGAAGGGAGTGTCCCAATGTTCTTGAGTTGCATCTAGAACAAATGCTTTGCACCTGGATGTATCATAATCAGGATTTTGCTGCAAAATTTCAATGGCAGTGGATGAAAAATCACAGCCATAGAGAAACAAGTTTGGATTGGGATCGTACATTAGAATAGGAAATATCGTGTTTCCAACTCCACACCCAATCTCTAAAATTCTTGTTTCAGGAAAATTTACATTCCCCTTGGGTGCAGCCTCATTTTTACTTGTAGTCTCGGCTGGAAAAACTCTCACTGCTCTCTCCAAATCTTCCTCTACTCTGCGAGGTGCCAATTCAGGAAATTCAGTGAAGAGCCAGTGTCTGTCTTTAAAAAATCTGTAAAAACCATTTTTCAATAAGTCGTTAAAAATTCAACTATGAAAAAATGTATAATTATACCTGTTTTGATGGATTCCATAAAATTTATCCCAGTAAGCGTTTGCATCTTTTTCGTATTTTTCAATTTGCTCTTGTGGAGCAATTGCAGACGAATTTTCCAAAACCTTTTTTTGAGCTAGAGCTTCTTGCTCCTGATCCCATACCACGTTATCCCTTAGTAAATACAAAAAAAAAAAATTTTTTTAAACTATTTTATAACTTCAATATAATTTTACATCTTAAATAACATAATAATAATAGAAATGTCAAAATATATCCACGTGTTTGAAATAGAGGTTAAGATGCTCCTAAATTAAACGTTCAATTATGTAGAATTAAAAAGTAAAAAAAAAGAGTTAATTATGTTTATTATTACCATGCGTTGTGTTGAAACACATTGTCATCTTCTTTGAGAGTCCTATTTCCAAATTGTGGTCTTTTTAAATCTTTGTTTACATCTACTGCGTCGTCCGCAGTATTTTCCATTGTTGTGTCAAGTGTCAAGACTTTTCAGCTGCACGTGGCTAGTACAGTTCTGGAGCTGAACGATCTGGAATAAAAAAATGCCTACATTGTGCTCGACAAGTTGTGGAAAAAATGCAATACTCAAAGTGTGTTTTTGATTGTAATTAATAAAAAATGCAAGTGAAACAAAATTAAATAAACTTTGTTTTTTAGAGACCAAAAACTGGCGATGCCTTGTGCAAAGATTGTTTCTTCTGGGCTTTCGAAACAGAGATTCACAATACGATCGTGAATGGCAAATTATTTTCAAGAGGAGATAAAGTTGCTATCGGAGCTTCAGGTGGCAAAGATTCCACAGTTCTCGCTTACGTTTTGAAAGTATTGAACGAAAGATACGATTATGGGCTGAATCTTTTTTTACTTTCGATTGACGAAGGAATTACAGGTTAAACATTGCATCACTACTGACTCAAATTTCTGCTTAAAAAAATTAAGTACATTTTTTTCGTGATGATGCAAAGTTGCCATTAATTTTTTCAGGCTACCGGGATGATAGTTTGAATACTGTCAAACAAAACAGAGATGACTATGAAATGCCGCTGAAGATTTTGTCTTATAAGGATTTATATGGCTGGACAATGGATGAAATTGTGGCACAGGTAATTTGCTGTATAAACAATTAATTTTTATACCATCGTGATTTTGTAAATTCTTTTTTCAGATAGGTCGCAAAAATAATTGTACATTCTGTGGTGTATTTCGTCGTCAGGCATTGGATCGAGGAGCTGCATTATTGGGCGTTGACTGTATAGCAACTGGACACAATGCCGACGACATAGCGGAGACAGTTCTTATGAATATTTTGAGAGGAGACATTGCCAGGCTACAGAGATGCACATCGATCATAACAGTACAAAGATTTTACTTTTTGACTCATTCGCATTAAAACGTAATTTCTATTTATCTCAAAAAATTATAAAATCGTTTATTTTTCAGTCTGGCCAAGACACGATAATGAGATGCAAGCCATTGAAGTACACCTACGAAAAGGAAATAGTTATGTACGCGTATTTCAAGAAACTCGTATATTTTTCGACGGAATGTGTTTTCGCACCCAATGCTTATCGAGGACACGCGAGAACGTTCCTGAAAGATCTTGAAAAAGTTCGACCATCGTCGATCATAGATATCATCCATTCCGGTAAGAAATTTCAGCATTTAAGCTCCAAGACGAGCAACTCAGTTTTCATACAAAAATATAACGGTGCAGGTGAGAGGCTGGAAATCAAGGGAAACATAAAAATGCCCGAGCGCAGAAATTGCAAAAGATGCGGGTTCGTGTCCAGCCAGGAGATTTGCAAAGCGTGCATTCTTCTTGAAGGCCTGAATCGGGGAATGCCAAAGCTCGGCATCGGGAAATCCGGCAAGGCGCTGCAGTTTGTAACATCGGACAAAAAGAAAATCGGGACGAACGCTTCCTGAAGCGAAATCACGGGTTGTTGTAATAAAATTTTATTTTTAATGTGCTACATCGATGTTTATGCATCGTGACGAAGACGAGTCTCAGATCCCTCGATATATTTACCAAAGAGAGTGTCAAGCTATGTAAGCGGCACTTTTTTGCGATATCGGGGCACGGCACACGGGGCATTCAGAATTAATGTGATCCGCGCAGTCCTCGCAGAGGCAAACGTGTCCACAAGGCAACAAAATCATTTCTCGAGGATTTGTGCGACAGACGACGCACAACTGTTCCTCCAGAAGATCCTTTTCTCGTACTCTGCGCCTCCGCGATTTTCGAGTCTCTTCGAGAGTTTGTTGCAACTCGTCCGCCAACCTTTGTTCTTCCCGATCCTTCAAGTATCGTCTGACGACAATGCCGCCTATCAGAACTCCGATAGCGCCGAAAATTAGGCACAACCACCTGGAGTGAGTAACAACACCTGATTTTCGTTTCTCCGAGTTTAAAAATTCAGATAATTTTTACCTGTATGTCCTACGTCGCTCGTCCAACTTTCTAAGCAACGATCCGACCGTCATCGTCGTGAGGTAAAACGGCTTTCCGTCCACAGGTGGCTGTAGCACCAGCGAATTCGGGTCGGTGGAGTCTCGCGTCAGTTCCCCGATTCCTGTGATCACTGTATTTTCCCGGAGCATTTGCTCCGTCGACTGAAGACCTCGCTGACGAACCCCTTTGAAAAATTCACTCTTATTCTCCTCTTTTGATGAATTTTAATGCAAGGTAACTGTTTATCACATCTTTAAAACTTTATGCCAAATTCATTGTCTCTTCGTATGTTCCCATGGTGAAAGTCGTTATTGATAAATATAAAACATACCGGTGAAGAAACCCCACAAATAATCCTTCAAAGAGAGACTGCTGGGTGTAAATTCATCTTTGATCACATCCATGTCGAGAATTTCAGCAGAGAGCGCATCAACAATCTCCACTTTGTAGGCTCCTTTTTGCAATGCGAATGGCATCGTGTTGCAAATCTCTTGCATCGTATTCTCCTGATCAGACCTGCAGAGCAAATGCTGGTTCTTATCGAGGAGATAACGAAGCAACGCAAATTATTTTGGAAGGTATATAGTTTTTGGAAATGAGTGGAAAATTAAGTTTAAATACCAAAATCCAGCAGTTGTTCTGGCAACAACGTGTTCTTTGACGCTGAGCTTTTGTATGACTCCCTTGATGGAATCATTGTGAATGCTGTGGAAGGGTTGGCCCAGAGGTGTGACCAATCCTCTGATAATGACATATGACAATTTTCCATCCGAGTTGTAATTTAGAGCAGAATACAAATTGGGCCCGATCTCCTGATAATCAGCTGCCTAGAAATTTTGTACAATTTTCACTTTTTTCTCACCTTTGCTTTCAATCTAATAAAGTTATCTTGAGTTTTTTTACTTATCATGAAATTAAAATATAGTAAATTAAAAGAAAAGGCATTTGAGAGAAAAATGAGTTTCGTTAAAATTCAGTGATACGAATTTCATACTGATAAAGTTTTTTTTATAAAAATTTTTGAGACAAAGAATAGAAAGTAAAACTCACTTTGACAGACGTGATAGCATTTTTACAATGATAATATTGCTTCAAGCAAATTCCAAATATTATGCTGTCAATGCCAAGTGCTATAACCTCACCGAGATAATCCATTATTAGGTTATCTTTGAAAATTTCGGGTTGTGTTTATCGGAGATATAAAAATTTTCCTTGTCATTCTGACAAATAATTACTCCAAAAACTACAATAATTTAAGGACACATTTTTTACTCGAATTACAGTCGTGTCTGTTCTTTTGAATGTCTAATTCAAATAAAAATTCCGAAATGTAGACGCGACGATAAAGATTCAATCAAATTTGTGTCATACGAGCGACTCGTCGCAAGAGTTCCCGAATCCCAGTAAAATGTGTTTATTTTTGTGATGTTACGTGGCTTGACAATTACGTAAAGTTTTAGCCTAAAATCAAAAAATATTTTCCCTCGAAAGAGGAGAAAGTATACGCCAAGTATTTGGGACGCTCCTTTGAAATATTTTTACATTTTATACTTCGCGTATGTAATTTTATCATATGGGACAATCACTTTTGAAACAGTTTATGAACTTAAACACTTTTGAAAAAAAAAAGTTTTTTTGAGACATTTTTTTTTGTAATTACCACAAACGACAAAGTGTTTTGAATAATCTTCAAGAGATAACACTACTTATCAGTTTCAGACAATTTCTGACAGATGATACGTGCTTGTGTCACGAAGCTTCGAGTTTTTCTAGCAGATGGCTCTACCAATCACGATTTGTTCTTTTAAAAAATTTAGTGATAAGAAAAAAATATATTAATCTTGTAAGGTCTCTGATTTTATTGGGAAAATCTCCAAAGCCATTTGTATATACTTTTTTGAATCACTTGAAAAATTTCTTCAAAAATGTTAATTTTCAGGATGATTTATCGCAGACAGATAAATAGAAGGATGTGGGTTTCTAACGAAATAGCGTTTAATTGAGAGTCATCTTTATTATGTATAAAAAGTATAAAAAATAAATTATCAATAGTGCTTCGCGTGTCAAATGGCGTGAGGCTTTCTTAGACACGCGACAACAGTACATTATTATTGTGACAATTATATTGCTCGATTTCGATCATAATTGACACCATTTACGCCCATTATCGTTAACACCAATCTTCAATTTACAACAATCGTGTCGACGCGCACGATTTACAGCCTTGTGATTTTTGGCTATTCAATCCAACAATTTACGCACCCAATTGCACAAAAATTTAGACTCACGCGTCTAAAAATGAACAATTAATAAAAAAAAATGATGAAGACATTTATACTCTCCTCGAGCGACTAGTTGAGATCATTAAACTTGTTTTTTCTTCACAATTATTTGAATTGCACTCGGAGCTCAATCATTCCCATACGCATCATTCTCACAATAAATCCAAGATTTTTTAAAACATTTTCTCGTTGCATTCGTGAGTCTCTTAAAATAAAAAATACAGTCTAGAATGGACTAATCGTATCGAGTTTTATAATACGTGAATCGTCTCAGGTGAAATTCTACGCTCTCGAGCAGTATATCTTGCATTCGTTGCTCTTTTTTTTTCATTTTTCCCCCTTCAGCTTTATTTTATTTTACTTTTACATTATACGTAGATATATTTACAAATTTTTTATGGCAGTCCCGTTTTGTGTATCTCATAGAGTACAATTGAAATCAATTGTCGATCCTGGAACGGTGTGGATGAGGGTCAAACGATTTTCCTTTTCATCCGAGCTCGCTGAATTTCCACTCGATTTGACGTCATCGTCAAGAAACTTCGTTAGTCCGCAAAAGCTATCATTTTAACTCTCCGCCGCTAATACGTTGTGCTATTCACGCGTACGACACGCAGAAAATTTTCGTTTCGTGCGTCGCAGCTCCGAATTTCACC
Organism: Cremastinae sp. A BG-2022a; assembly: GCA_030522545.1. Taxonomy (NCBI): domain Eukaryota; kingdom Metazoa; phylum Arthropoda; class Insecta; order Hymenoptera; family Ichneumonidae; species Cremastinae sp. A BG-2022a. The sequence goes on from JAPYYW010003025.1 coordinate 15,105, forward strand.
AAATCCTCTCCTCATCTTTATCTTATCTATAAATTTCCTGTCGCCAGTATTTTTCTTCTTTTCACCTCGATTCTGATCGATTGTAATTTCGACGCTGCATCTTTATCGTTGAGAATCGCGGGATTTGCGCTCGATCGAGAAAAAAAAAAGTTTCGATAACGATTCGTTGCTTCGAATTTCGTGTTCTAGAAATAAATTGACAGAGCCAAGATTCGAATCGAGAACGGTACGTGAGGAAAACGGATCAGAAAATTTTTCAAGCCGTGGAAAATTTCGGTAAAATTTTGATTTTGCGATGAGAAAGACTGAGTTCCGACTATCTGCTCTTTTCCCACGTGTTCGAACGAGCGATGAGTCACTCGATCGCTGATAAGAATAACGTAGAAAAAAGCAGAAACATTAACAGAAAAATAACGATGAACTCGTGTACAAATAGTCATCGGTGTCTCGAGCAACGTCTCCCACCAATATTTCCATCGGTATAATTACACATTCTACAGAATTGATATTCTTCGCCTTCGTTTTTAATCCTCATCGAAATTGATGTTCTTGGAAAACAGTCGAGTGTCGACGCGAGTCTCAACATGATACAAAATCTCGATTCTCGTTAATTCATCATTGATTAAGGAAAAAAATAACAAATTATCATAGAATTGATGTAAAACGTCTCGTTTCTGAGTATACGACTACAGCTCGATCGTTTCTCACATCGCGCTTCAATTGGAAATTCCTAATAGACGTAAAAACGGTAAAAAAAAATTTACCTCAACTTCGTACACTCTTAACTTATTCTCGGGAATCCTATGAAGCACGAAAATTGAATTTCTCCCATGGTTCTCCTTCTTCTTTTATCTTCGAACGGTCCCGGCGGATTCGCGATCGAGTCAGCGAGCGTTGTTCTCGTATGTACAAATAATCTCCGCGACGGATCGTTTCGTGATTAACATCTGGAGATTCGGCCTCCGAGATGAGGAAAGGGAGGAGGAGAGTGAGCACCGTGATCCGAAAAATCCATCGATGCACCAGGAGATCGCCGAAATCGCGAGCTCCGCCTGCTTCCGCGTCCCTCTTTCTTTTTTTTTCTCTGACTCGCGCGAAAGGCGAGACGGTTGATGAGATAAATTAATCAATGAGGTGGGTCGATGGGCGAGCCTTCGCTCGATCCTACGCAGGCGCCGGCTGATGACTCGCGTTCTGCAGCGGCATCGTTATTACGAATATGTCGAGCTTCTCGCCGGAAGTCTTGTCAATCAGATCCGCGTAATTAACGGATTCGTAAGGCGGGGGAGCGAACAAGTGGTAAGGCGGCGGGGGTGTCTCCGTGCTCACGTTTCCAGGCATCGTCGCGTCGGTGCTCGTCCCGTTGTTACCGCTCCCCCGGTTTACGTACGACGAATTCAATTGTCGAGCTCCGCGACGGCAACACCACTCCGAGCAGCTCACTATCAGGAAAAACGCTACCAGACCCCCGAACGAACCGATGTACCAGACTATCGACCACGGATCCAGCGGGCTCTGATTCTCCGAATCGTCTGAAAACATAAATCAATCGTGCAATTAGTTACAATTTCCATTTAACGAATTAATAAAATTCGGCACGATTATTTATACATTTTTAACGATTAAAACAATTTCTTTTCATTCTTTTCGATTTTATTGACATTTTGAGGAATTGAATGTGTAAACGTTGTTACTCCTTATTTGAAAATTTTATTTATTATTTACTAGCAGATTATAGTGGCTCGGGCGCTTCGCGCCCTTGCGGCAATAGGAACACTTATCCAAAATCCGGTTTTTTTGGATTGTTTAGAATGAATTCTGGGATTGCGCTCCGAATAATTAACATTTTCGTTATCTACAGGAAATTTCC
>JAPYYW010003026.1:0-16973 GCA_030522545.1 Cremastinae sp. A BG-2022a
CAAATTTAATATCGAGTGTGTTGCAGAGCCCGAGTCAGTTTTAATTATTGGCGAGCTCTGCTCCGCATCGTATCTGCCGGGCCAGCCGGCCCTGTCGCACCCGAGCGTGTACGCAACACGGAGTCTTCGAGGCGAGCTCACTCGGGCCCACGGTTCCGAAGGCCTTTTTGAACTCCTTCTCTTTCCTCCTCCCTCACCCCCCGCCCTTTATATCTTTCTCGCTTTTTCATTTTTCTCGGTCATCTCTTCTTTCTCTCTCTCTCTCTCTCTCTCTCTCATCTTCTCTTCCCTCCGACGTCATTGACGGGTCTATCATCTTACTAATTCCTTAATGGGAGATATTCAAGCTCGACGAACGATCCTCCCTGCTCCTATTTTTCTTCTTAATCCGTAAATACTCGCATACTCCCATTTTAATGATTATCTGTCCTTCGAAATCGGGGCTCGGTGTAATGCGCTCACGATATGAATCATTTTTATATCGCGCTCGAGAAGTGTTTTTCTCTCTCGCGTTGCTCTATTGTCACTCGAGACGTTTCGAGACGCGGATATGCACTCGCTTTTTATGTATATCAAAAAAAAATTATATTTTCTTTACATTTTTTAACATGTGATTTATTTGATTTTGACGATATACCGATGGAAGCTCTCGTGCAACCGTGATTCCGAGAAGCATACTCAAAACTTGCGATCCTTTTTGTTGAGCACGGTAATTCGGGAAATTGGAGCACGGCGACGTATCATCCGGGGGAGACAAATGGGAAAAGACCGGGAGGAATGGGCAACTTGTTCGGCTGGATGGGAAAAGGTCGCGTTTTGTCGGGCGTACTTAAATCTTAGTAAATACATAAAAGTATGTAGGTATTTGTACAGAGCATTCGTGTGCTCTCACGAATGCTCCATAATAGTTTAGTGGTGCTCGAGAGGTTGCTTCCACGTCTACGTTGGTGGTCTTGAGGGATCTCCGGCTCGCGCCCGTGGACCGCGAAGAACTCGTTGTCTAAGTTTGTGTAAGTTTCTGTATTTATATATATGCGTCTATATGTTTATCCGTAGACGAGTGTGCGTCCGTGTGTACGTTTGCCGATCGGTGTGCGTGCGCTCTCGACGACTGAACGATCGAGCGAGCTCGTTTCGTCGAGTCTTTTGCCGCGGTGCCTTCTCCAACATCATCCTCGCGTTCATCCTTCTCTCTCTCTCTCTCACTTTCATTCCTCTCTCTCCTCTTTTCCGTTCGTTTCACGATTAAGAGAGCTCCTCCGGAGTATTTCACGTCTTTAAAATCGGCTCGCTCGGAATCGCGCTCAGCAAGAAAAACGAAATAACCCCGGGAACGATTATGAGAGACGAATAAGTCGAAGAGAAATGGCCAAATAAACAATTAGTCACGCAGCCGGTGATGCGACCGAGGTACGACACTCGTCGACTCTCAAATTTTGTCATTACTTTATGAAATATTCATTCCTTACCTCGTTCAGCTCGAAATTTCATTCATTTATGTGTGTTTGTGCTTTTTTTTTCTTCCTCGATTTATTAAATTGTTGAGAAGAGAAAGAATTTCTTGGCGATATACACTCGTCGACTCTCAAATTTTGTCGTTACTTCGTGAAATATTAATTCCTTCCCTTGTTTTACTCGAAGTGTTTCATTCGTTTATTTGTTTCCACGATTTATTGAATCGTTAAGAGACAGCATTTTTCGACGGTACGCAACGGTATTTATTGTATTTTGTAGAATATTATCCAAGATGCTAACTCAAATTTGTGGGCGGTTAGACTCGACGGTAGCGGTTTTATGAAGATTGCATTCCCGCACGAAGAATTCTCCAGCCGAAGATATTGTTATTAAGAGATCTCTCGGCAACTTGTGTCTCGTTGAAGCTTTTTCGTTTTCTTTTCCCTCTTCGCCGGCTCTCGCCCTCTCTCTCTCTCTCTCTTTTTCTCTCGCTTTATTCGCGTATTTTTATTCACGTCCCACTCGAGTCGCGAGTGTAAGCAAGGTAGCGAAAAAATTCGGATGACGACGATGAAAAAACGAAAAGTAGAAAGCCTCGCTCTTTTCCGAGCTCCCGAATTTTTTCGCTTCTCGATCCTTTGTGCTCGGCTGAAAGAGTTATCCGTCTGGTCACGTCTAATATATTATTCCCTTTTTTTTTCTTGACAAGAAAAATTTTATAGTTCATTCTTTTTCACCCCTCGAGAAACGATCTCGTGCGATTTGGTCACAGCGGGGGTCAAACGATTTCACGTCGAAGACCTCTCGTCTTCGAAAAAAAGGCACACGCTCGCTCATAACCATAACTGAGCAATGAGAAAGTGAAGAAATTTATTTCGGCAAGGTCGAGCTGTGAACTCTCGTCTCATTGACGTGACAACTCCCGAGATGAGAATATCTTCCTTCGAGAGTCAGGAGAAATATCTTACTCCCCGGCATTCTTCTCTCTTTTCTCATTCTCGCATTATTCTCGAATACGCACGCGAGTCTCTCGATGTCATCCGAAATCATCGTTTATATTCCTTCGATTCGAATTTCGAGAGTGTCACAATAATTCGAGAGACAACAAACGCTCGACGACCGTTTTATGCTTTACGCAAACAATTCAGAAAATTGTTTTTTTTTAGTTGAAAAAAATTATTATTTTTTTTTACATCGATTATCTTAGAAAAATTAAAAGTGGAAATCAGCACTCGCGCGGAAACACGTGTGGCATCGAGTTCCGAAATTCTTCGAGGCGCCCGCGAACGGCAAAGCTCGAAGGAGCCGAATTCTTCGAGTTCCGCGGGCGCTCTAATCCCGGCCCCTCATCTCTGCTTCTGTTCTCTTTCCCTCGGGAATAAATATCACTTTCTTCTTTGAGAAACAGAGACGCGAGACGAGAGATGGGAAATAAGTCTGGAATTAAGTCCGTGTCACTGGGTGACCTTACGTTCTTGAATTTTATTGTGTGTGATTCGGTGTCAACGATTCATAATAGCAGTTCAGTAAGACTGGATTGAAACAGTTCATTTTTTCTAAAAATATTCGACGCTTTTTATTCATAGTTTTTTTAATAATAAACTTTAAAGATGAGCTAAATGTCTTTTTTCTATAAAATAAACAATGAAAAAGTAACATAAAAAAATGTTCAATAGAACTGCACAGCTCAAAAAAATAATAAAATTATTGGTGATTTTGATAGGATTGTAACTCTAGTATTTTTTTCATTTTTGAGTTCTTTTTTACCAAAATTGTAATTTTTTAAGTATTAATTCCACAGAAAAGAATACATCACTGATATATAACATATAGAGTATAATGTATTTTCTATTAAAAAATTGGTTTCATAAGAAAAAAGTTATCAAAAAAAGGCATCAGAGAGTTAAATTTCAATGAAAATGGTATCACTGATTTATTTCGTACTCTCAATGGTTATTGCAAGACATTTGCATAAATAAAAATTCTAAAATGATGTCCAATAATAAGAAATATCAAAAAGGATTATATAAAGAAAAAAAATTCTCGAATATTAAAAAAAAACATTCATTGAACTTTGATGAAAATTACAATATGTCGTTTCTATTGTAAGAAATTAAAAAAATACAATACTTTAGTAATATAGGCGCGTAAGGATTTTCTCTATACATATGTGTATATTTTGGCATGTACGAACGCAAGGATATTCTCTTGCCTGAAAATCCCTTGATATCTTGGGCTTCTTCTCTCACCGGCGGTTTAGGTTTCAACCGAAAAGAAGACTATAGTGGGATTAGCTCTCATTTCGCCGCTGAGGCTTCTCAGATTTTTTCCCTTTACACTTTTTATCTCTCCACCCTTCTCATTCAAATGTCTCGCCGACCCAGATTCATTATTCAAAACAATGAAAATTTATTAATTTTACCTCATTTTTGAATAATGCAATTTCTGGATAAAAATACTCCACGCCTGTTCAGTAAAATGTTTTCCTTCGTGTTAATGATGAGTCTGGAAAGGATAATTAGAGAGAAAATGAGAGGGACTATGATTTAGCATCCTTATTACATTGATTAATTTTTCCATGATAGAATTATGGGTATTCATTATTGAACCGTTCGCACTTCTATTTACGTAATTTTTATGATTTTTTTCAATGAACGATGAGGCACTTGGTGATAATTGGAGGAAGATGAGGTATATAGGAATAAAAGGAGTAAAAGAGGAAAACGTGAGTTGCTGGAGGTTGTACGAGAGCGTTAAACGTAGTCGGTGATCCAGGCGAGTGTTCCACACGAGAATGTAATTCGTCTCTAAGGAGCGAGAAGACGCTGAACGTGAGTAAAGTGCGCGGCAGTCGCGTAACCGCGAGTCCTCTCTAATTCGAGTCCCCGGGCGCCCGATATAGCTCACTTCCGTCCTCTCGACGACGTACGACGAAACGTGATGCAATGTTATCAGCCAGATGAGAATCGTAATGTAGCGAGTGCGTGCGGCTTTCCAGGCACCGCGACGGAACGACGACGACGACTCGAAATCTCCCTCGCTCTTGTATACGCTCGGCTCTTTCTCTCGCACTTTCTTTCACAGGTCCGTATATACGACTCCCGTGAACTCCGAGGAGGTCTCCTCCGTCATCCCGGAGCCCTTTTACTGCCTCACGAGAGATCGACCGAGAGCCCTTCCCTCTCTCGTTTCTCGCTCTATCATCACTCACAAACCGTCCGTGAAGGCGACTCTTCTCTCATCTTTCTCTCTCTCTCTCTCTCATCTCGTCTCACGTCTCTATATGCGTACATCTGATGAGATCCTATACGAATATTAAATTCACCGTGGCAGACGGCCTCATATACGAGCCACGAAATTAAGCGATTTCCGGGGGCTCAGCCAGTGACGTTACGTGTCTCGTCAAAATTTAACAGAGACAACACCAAACCGGTATACACAGGTCCAAATTCGCTCCTCGCTCATCTTTCTTCATAAATCGTGCTCCGATCGAAAAAAAAATTCCTGCGAGCGTTATTTTTCTCATGAAACAGTTTTCCATAAAAATTCCGGAAGAAAATTGCGCGACTGAAGCAATCTTATATCTTATTGAGATCTGAAAGTTTTCGGATTTTAGTATTTACTTTAATTGAATTACGGTACTTTTTTTTCATGGGAATTGAATTTTTCCCAGGTTAATTAATGGTTTTCCCATCAAAAATTAATACTTTTTAACGTCTTCAAAAATCGAGGGTCTTAATTGATTTCGGATGCTCATGTACAGCGAGAATAGCTATTACCAAATTAAAATATAATCTGTCATAAAAATTACTTTTCTTTATAGAAATTAATTTTATTTTTGAAATACAAATGATATATTTTTAATATCAAAATTCTGTTTATATTAATTTTTGAATAAAATTTTTTAGGATGAATAAACCTTTTTCAAATTTTCACAGTCAAAATAAATGTTTTCTGTAACAATTGTTTTTCCATTGAAATTGATACTATTTTTATCAAAATTGCAGGTAAAAAATGAAAAATTAACATTCACCATAAGAATTACGTTATTGAGATAAAGTTAAAGTAGAAGAAAAATGAAAATGATTTATATAAACTACATATGTAACAGCGAGCTACATCGGTATGTTAGTTATGTAATTTTTTTGTTAATTACGATGAATTTTGTGGCGCGGATCATCAAAGAGCCCAGGATTTTTCATTCTCCCCGATTTTTTTTTCTTTTTTCGACATTCTTTGAAAAAGAGTGGCATCTTATCTGTGTCTCTGATCGACCGCACAGTAGCTCCGAACGGTGCGTTTAATGTCGTTACGAGCAGGTTTCGAACTACCGCGGACACTTATGTGTTTGATAGTGGCGAAAGAAGCAGGAGAGAAAGAGAGAGAGAGAGAGAGAGAGAGAGAGCGAGAGAGGGTCAGAAGGAAAGCTGACGGACGAAATAGCGACTGAGGGAACGGTCAAGCTAATCGGCTCCCTGTTCCCTTATAGAGTATTAAACGTTCGGGACCACCAAAATACACACACCAGAAGCCAAGAGAGATGGGATCGAAGAGGCAGTAGCGCATTTCGCGCGCTTTCCTGGTGGTCCAATAGTACACATTCTCTTCCCTCCGCAATCTCCTCCTCGCTCCTTCGCGCCGAGGGAGGACGGAACATTACGGAGAGAGCGACTCGAAACAATGAATTTACTTCATAAATCTCAATTCAGCGCTGTGCCTATACCGCCCAATTAAAATTAATCTCGACGCAAGTAGATACCGACCACCGTAGTAGAAAAATCGTCCAGCTGCTCAGGAAATACATCTACATTTTATTTTACAAACCATTCCAGTTTCGAAGCAACGACTTTGAAATAACTGACATCGATGATAAATTTTTAAAAGGGGGGGGGGGAGAGGGAAATCGAATGATGGTAATGAGAGAGACGATGGAGGAATATCGAGGAAAAGATTGATGGAAATCGAGGGAAAATATAGAAATGATTGAAAGAGAGTCTACATTTTATTTTATTGAAAGAGATTCTATTATTTTATTTTACAAACCATTCCAGTTTCGAAGCAACGACTTTGAAATAACTGACATCGATGATAAATTTTTAAAAGGGGGACGGGAGGGAAATCGAATGATGGTAATGAGAGAGACGATGGAGGAATATCGAGGAAGAGATTGATGGAAATCGAGGAAAATATAGAAATGATTGAAAGAGAGTTTGGAGTATATCGCGGAGCGTCAACGCGAAACGAGAGAGCGGAATCCGTTCGCGCCAAGATTCCCTCGTGGTTAAGCTAAACGTCGTTTTCTGCAACTGAGAGTTCCCGGAAGCTTGATTTCTCGGGAAAAGAGAGGAGCGAGGGAAGAAACGAGCGCGGCGGAGTGCTCGTGCGTGTGCACATCCGCACTCGGCAAACGCTCCCGCGCTCGTCTCTGTGTTCGTGTGCGTGTAAAAATATATCTGACCATTTGTACTGGAGGCTTGAACCCGAGATTCTCGTGTTTCGCGTCAGCAGCAAATTGTACGACAAGTGTCGCTTGGCGATTAAGCGTCGCATATATAGGGGAATAATGAGTTTGCGCTGGCTCTTCTCGATCATGCACAAACGTCGATATATACACCGATTAACACACCCGACGAAAGTTCCCATTCATTCTGAGAAAAACTTATGACGTTCTCACCAAATAAGCACACAAAGACTTTTTAATTTTTTAAAATCAATATAAACTATCATCAGATGAATCATAATAGCACGTAATTATAATTGAACCACATATTATAGCACACCATATAACATTGATTGTGAATTTAAGAATAAAAGTAATTTATTTTTCAATTGTTATTAAATTGTAGTAAAATACTTTAATATTTGAATATTTTATCAATATTCACTGAGGAAAATCATGCACGAAAAGACTAGTATATTTAAAAAATACTATAAGGTTTATTACTGTAATATCGTATAAAGCACATGACTACAATAAAACCATACGTGGATCGATTATAGATAGGTGCTATATGATATATGATATGTTACTTCATATACAGCACTGAATATGACACTGATTGTGGATTCAACAATAAATCTTTTATCTTATAAATGCTGTAAATAATAATAAAAGAAACTTCAATATTTAGATATGTTAACAAGTTGGACATGGAGAATTTATAGTTATTGGTTATAGTTACAATTATGGTTAGAGCTCTGTGAACAATTGTATTTATTTCGTTTAACGAATGAATTATAATGTGGTCAACTATACCTAAAATTAAAATAACTAAATATTTCGTGGAGTTAAAGTATTAGAAATAAAGTTGTAAAAAATGTATTTTTAATCATTCATTGTGAATATTATAATTTCTTCAAGTGTATACGAGAAAATATATTTTCTACGCAACAAAAAAATTAGAGATAAGTTTACAGACGTTGCTGAATCGTTGACAAAATTCTCGTAACGAGTATTTAATGTTTTTTTTTCTGATGGCTGAGCTTGTCGAAGAATTGAACGGGATCTGAGTTCCGGGAGTTCCAACGTCGTGAAAGTCGATCTCAAACGGGATAGAGTTATCAAGATTAAAGTGACGAGATAACGAAATTATCAGTCTCGAGTTATAATTGAGAGACGTCGACACCGGAAAGCAGTTTGCCGGGAGTCGCGAAACGAGTGAGATTTTAAGAGGGCGGGGAGAGTAGGAGGAAAAACACAAGAGAGGTCGAAGATGAGGAAGAAATTAATTAAATTCAAGGAAGAGTGAACATAATGATCCCGGATTAATAAGTTTATGAGCCGAAGAGGAGAAATTAATCGTATAATGCAGGAATATCGTTTAAAATTCTCGTGGCTGTGTACAAGTTTCGCAGAGAACGAAAGAGATGCTGCCGGTTGGCTACTGGCTAAAACATCAGTCTGGAGAAAAGACCGGGAGGCGGAGAGAGAAAGAGAGAGAAAGAGAGAGAGAGCGAGAGAGGGTCACGGCTATCTCGGATAATTAATTGCTTAATTTCCACCTTTCAGGAAGTCGTTATTCTCTCGGCCTCCAACGACGACCGAGACGAGCACGACGACCACCGCGATAAATGTATATACGTGCAATACACAAATATATTTATGTCTAGTCGAGTCGTGTTCCCAGGAGTCGTTTCGGTGCGACCGAAAATGCGTGTGTCTCTCGTATAGAATCTCCACGCTATCCACCAAGCCCTAGTTTCAAAAAAAATTTTAATCACAAATTATTTAAAGATATTTATCAAAAATATGTTTAAAAACATTTTATGTATCATATGAATTGGTTAAATTGTCCTGGGAATGGTCATGATAATGGTAAAAATGGTAAAAATAAAATAAAATAAAAAATATTTCTTCCAGAATAAAATTAGCGAAGGTCTGAATATTTAGAACAATAAAAAAAGTTGAAGAATGGTTTTATTCTTTTTTTTTTTAATTCATTTTTTCGCCTGACCGAATCGTCAAAATCTCTGTCTTGTTTTCATCAGTACATTATCCTCTTAAGCCCGTTGGGAGATTTTATTCCGCGATGTGCCACAAATTAAGATGTATCGCCGAATTTGGCCGGGGGTATAATTTGCATGTTCGCATGAGGAACGCCTACGCGAAAAGTCCGCTGGATAGACGAGGCTGGCCGATCGGTGTAAATGTATTAATACATATATCGGGCAAACGGTGCGGGGGGAACGACGAGCGGGGATCCGAAATAAGAGAGAAGGATAAAAAAGTGAGAGGAGACGAGCCGAGTCGATGGCATTGCATCCGATTTTTTGGGGGCGCCCACGAGACTCTCTTAAACTATCAATTCGTTCGAATGATTTATTCCGGCTCTCCGGCACAGACGAAAATAATGACGGACACGAAATGAGCGGACGACGGAGAGAGCGCACGATACGATAATGGCAATGTCGCGCGATTTAAACCTGGCGATATTCCCCATGATATTTTAATGGATATCCTTTCGGTCCGGGGATTGTGCGCTGAATGAAAAAAAAAAATAAAAATAAAAAAAGAAATTGAAGAGAGACGGAGAGAGAGGGAGAGGGGGGAAAAATCACAGTAGATGCGCGCGTGCCACGTACGTGACGTGACTGCGACTTATAGAGATGAGTAGAAAAGAGAGAGACGGGGATTGAGGGAAAAGAGAGAAAGAGGGGACCTTGAACCTCTCGGTTATATAGACCGGATCCGATATTTCTCTCTCTCTTTCTTTCTTTCTCTCTTTTTCTTTTTCTCTCCGATGTCTCGCAGCAGAGAAAGAGCGAGTGAGTAAATTAGGATACAACTTGTTCCAAGAGTATCCTGTGTGCACGAATTCTCTTCTCACTCTCTCTCTCTCTCTCTCATTCTTCATTTACTTATACATTCGCCTTAATTTTTTTTTCACTTACGCCGTGCATACGTATATGTGTGTTTGTGCTCGCAAATATACACATTTATTCGAATATGCACCTCCCCGTACACGGTCTCGAGTTAATTATAATTACAGGGAAATTGTATGATAATTATAGAGGACGATCCAGTGTACGCGTTATAATCGCGGTCCTTCGTTAATACGAGAGTTCCTCTCCATCTATCTCGTCTTTCCACCGCGAGTTTTCTCTCGTGATAACGCCAAGCGCCTCTTTTCTTACCGACGTTCTGTCGCAGACGCGAAAAAAAACGAAGAATATCGCGCGTTAGTCTCTCATGATCTAGATTAGCGCAAAAAATTAATTTTCAGGAAATTACTTCATCGTTGTTTAATTTTTTCAAATCACTTTATTGCGCTGAAGACTTTCCGCGTGAGAAAATTTGTCGATGGAAAAAATCGTATATATATTTTAATATAAAAAATTATATATAAATGTACGAATCTTTTTACTATTTGACATTTCGATTAAAAGTTTATATAGAATCGGTATAATTTTAGCAAGATTTATAGATCGCAGACAGAAATATATATACTGCCTGGCAACAAGAAAATAATTTTAAAGAAACGATGAATGTCGAGCGAGTTGGATCAGCAACGAGAGTTGCTCCAAAGATTCGATATGATGAAGAGTCATTCGAAAATTAATTAAATTTTTTACCTTCACTGTTCTTTAATCATGAATACATTAATTTTTAATTGCGAACATCCTACACGTCTTTCGTCTTATCAATTCCCACTTCGACATACATAAAATTCATCGTGAATAATTTCTAGGATAAATTTTTTCTTTACACGTTATTTCACAAAATCAAACAGTGCAAAAAACGTTTCGCAAATCACAACGAAATTGTTAATTTCACCATGAAAAGTGTCGAAACTAAAGAATCTTTTCGCTAATTGACACCTCGATCGTAGCAATCTCCGCGCCGTATTTAAAAAAATCGAGCAAAAACGCAGCGTACACGAAATTGATTGTGAATAATTTCGCGGACGATCGCAATACACTCCGCATATAAAAAAAATGTAGCGTACACACGCGTATATATTTATTTATACGGTGAATATAATCGAGGAGCGTTCGAGAGGGTCGTTCATCACTCGGGCCCATGATTTATCGACTCGAGACTCGCCGATGGAAAAATCAACCCGAACGACCCCCGGATCGGGGTGAGCGGATCTTCCGGCTTTAATTGGTCGATCTCGTGCCCGCTATCTCTCTCTGTCTCGGTGTACGGTAGCCGTTACCTGACGATCGTCGGGACTCGATTTCGTATATCGCCCGGAGGAAAGTACGCGGTTTATAGCGTCTCATCGATACATAATACCAAAATACATATATATATATATAAATACACGAAAATAAAAGTACCAATACACACACACAAAAATTTTCGTGTTGGTTAATAATATGATAATAATAAAAAAATAATAACAATAATAACGACAATAATCGTTCGCGTGCAGCGTTCCTATATCGCGCTGTACGTGCGTGGTACACGCGGCCGTAATATCGCTTCTGGCATCTCGCGAGTATTCAATGCAACGTTTACCCCGGGCATAATTTAAACTCGCGCAAGCATTCCTCCCCGAAATTCTCGTCAGTCCTTGGCATTTTTCACCGACGTATCTTGTGAAAAAAAACAACGGAAATCGGTGTACATGTGACCTCTTTAAACCATATTTTTCAATCGCAAATAATAACTTGATTGCAGTCATAGCCGATCGCGATTGAGTTTCATCGCATTTTTCCCGCAGCTGAGGCAAGATTCAATAATGACTTAATTGTAGTGCGCAATGCTCGTAATTGACGTAACGACGTCGAAAAATGTGACCTTGATTTTAATCGGCAGGATGCGTGCGTATTTATTTCGCGTTCTGTTGAATTTCGATTCGTGTGTGTGTGAGTGTGTCTTTTGAGGAACTTTTATTTTGCGCGAGAGAGCTCATTATTGCACGAAAAGGAAGCGCCGAGTCTGGCGCAACCCCGTTGTACGCCGTTTTTCGTCTTTCTCTCTCTTTCTCGCTCCCCGTAGCAGAAATCAACACACGGCTAGGTGCACGGTGTATTAACACATTAGGGACGCTCGCGTGTCGAAACTCAGTGAGGCATGAGTAACAATAAGCAAAAGCCAGAGGCTAATAGAGGGAGCAATGTCTAGTGAAGTTAGAAAGAAGGGGGTGGACGGTTGAAATAAGAAATGCACGAGAGAGCGCGCGCGGGGGGGTTTAAATTTCAACCCTCTCGTCATCGGAGTCCCCGCGCGCTCTGTGTATATTCGTCAGACCGAAAAAAGGGGCTCGCGTTCCACGCTCTACGCTTCTTATTTTTTCTTTCTTTCGAAACAACGAGCGAAAATCGTTCACCGTTTTGCAGCGCCATCCTTTTCGCAGCCTCGAAAATCGACGTGTCATTATATATACGGCCACCGAAAAAAAAGGCGAGCTCGGCAGTTTGCGAAATGGAATCGGTCCCGATCGCGAAACGAGCGACAATGCACCGCAATTCTTTTCAGAATCGAAAGAAAAGGAGAGCGAGAAAGAGCGAAAACTGGATGCAGAAATTGGAGAAACAAATTGGGAATAATGAAAGATGCAATAAAATTCGGCTCGTTTTCCCCGCGTCGCGAATACACAAACGCGAAACCATTATTTCCCTCTTTCACTTTTTTTTTTGAGCAATACACGTGTGGACGCGGTTCTTTGTATTGTGCGAAAAATTGCGCAAGGTGAAAGGTATACGAGCAAGTAGCGCTCGGAGATCGCCGATAGCCTAGAGGCTTAATAGAGTCTCTGGCAATTGACAGCGAAGATTTCTGTTCGCTCGCCTTATTCCTCTTTTTCACCGCTGTCTCTCTCTCTTTTTTTCTCCTTCGCGATTTTTTTTCGCGACTCGATAATATTGCCGCGATACGGCAGCTCTTTTTTTCCAGCTCGATCTCTCCTCGGCTGAGCACCACTTTGGCCACACAAACGCTCCTCGCGGTGGCTCCAATTAAGCGGCCAACATTAATTTCAACCACCCGGTCCGACCCAACGGTTATCGCCTTCTCTCTCTCTCTCTCGCTCCCTCTCTTTCCCTCCCCAGATCCAGCTGATCTTTCCTCATCTCGCCTCCGTATCCTTGTCTCGAGCCTCGACTCCATTCATCGATCTTTTTTCTTCCATCTCTCCCTCTCTCTCATCCCCCCCCTTCCCTTTCCCTCTCTCTGCTGCTCCGTAACGTCAAGTGAGCGTGTACACACTACCGTTTTTCTTCTCTGCTCGTTTTTTCCCTCCTTTTTATCACAAAAATCATTTATCTTTATTATTGGCTCCGATGAATGATTTAATTTGACTGATTATTTGATCAATTACTGTCCGGGATTCTTCCTTAATGAAATCATTCCTTTTTTTTTCCCTCTCTCGTCGATGTCGAGAGTTTTGAAAGTTCGAAAAATCATGCGTTACTGAATAATTATAGTTTGGGCGTTTATTCGGGATGGAGCAACGCGATTTCTACACGCGATAATAAAAAAGTCCGTTCCGTGCAACTGCGCTGTGTATCTACAAGTTATTCTCTCGTTGTGCAGAATGGAGAAGAATTAATAGATGCCGTTTCACCGTCCAACTCTCTAATGAGCCGTTCGGTCGCGTCATTCGGCGGCCCGAACCGCCAAAATCCTTTGATAATTAAATATCTCTCTCGCTCTCTTATTCCCTCTCTCGTGTTCTTCCCCTCATTTTTATACTTGCTCATTTAACGTTCGTTCATTTCGCTTCTAATGACGATTATTTCCAAGTCACATTTTCTAGACGATGTCAAAAACGTCGGGAGAATGAAGAGAAAAAAAGACGAGTAAGAAAAAGCGTAGTGTGTTATTGTGGACTAGTCGAAAGATTTGACTCGATTCTTCTTTGAGAAACACGGTCTAATGGGATAATAAAAAGAGTGCTCTCTCCATTTTTTTTCTTACTTTTTCACTCCGCTTTTCATTTTCATTCGGGAAAGCACATACGCGCGTGGCTCTCGTCTCGTTTCCAAGGTTTTATGACTTTATACGGGAATATATATTTAATAGTTTGACGATGATAGCCCCGTTAAAATACAGACGGAGCTCTCATTTAGTCAAACAAAAAAAAAGGAGAACGAGAGCTCGGGAGTCACGTGTGCGTTTGTTTGTGTGTTTGCGTGTATATTAGAGATGTTTTGTGGGATTGGAGCGAGGACCGGAGCCCGCGGCCTCTTTCATGCCGGCAAAAACAATTATAAATTCACGCTGCGAATGTAACAACTATCCCCGCTCGGTAATTAAGAAGGGGCGCCTTCTTCTATAAACCGCCCGTTCCCCGACCGGAGAGAGAGCGAGAGAAAAATTTTCTCACGCCTCTAAAACTCAATGAATACATCCCGCGAACCAGATATCTCGAGTTTCTTATCTCCGGGGACTCGTACGTACCGAAATAAAAACCGGATTTTGCGAAATTTTGACGACTATGCCGATGATCCAATGAAGCTATCCGCACTTCCTCTAGACAACATTTTATTTTCTTTTTATTTTCGATCATTAGCGTCCGAAAAAGACGCTCGTTTTATATTCGCGATTCGTTTCGCGAACGATATATTCGTCTCGGAACGAGAAGACTCGCTTTCCCGTCTACGTTCGACGCGCTCGAGTCTCGGCGTTGTTTGAGCGATATAATTAGTGCCAGGATCAAAAACAGCCTCGGCGACGTTCCATCGGAAAAGTCGCTTTTCGGCCTCGGTTACGAAATAATGGAGGTTTCTCCGCGCGTGTAGTACGCGCGCGCAAACGTGGAATATAAATCTCCGGGAATACGCGTCCCTGCCGAGAAAACATAAAAATCTCCGTACGGAGGGAGAGAAAAAAAAACGAGGAGAGGGGCAGAAAAATGGAGAGACGAGAAATTCCAGGATAATTGACGGAGTCGCGTATAATAATGCTGAAACTCGCGTATTGGCATCGCACGATTCAATATATATATACTCAGAGAATAAACTCACGCACAGCGTACACGAAGTCTCTATTTTTCATCGATCTTTTACGGTATACTTTTAAATATCGACGAGGACGATTGAAGTTTATTATTGTTAGCGAGGATATTTTCTCCGTGAGACTATACATCGGTGCAAATCGTCGTTCCGGAATCGCAAAATGCACAATTACTTTACGTTTTTTTCTTTTTTACTTTTTCTCTCGTTTACGTTTTCGTTGACGAGAGAGTTTTTTCAGCGATATGAGAACATAGAGTTTTTAGATCTCATAATTATAAAATATTCTTCTTAAATTGTTTAATTATTAAAGTGTAAACTTAATGTTTGTGTTGTTCGATTTGTCTCGTGAAAATCAAGAAATAATTGCAAATAATAATGAAATGAAAAATATTGCCAAATGACGTTTTGTAATAGGTTTTGGAGATCACAGAGAGGATGAAAAAGATATTTTTTTCTTTTCAAACCAGTTAAAGAGCCTATTTATTGCGAAATTTTCTGTGTAGAAAAGGTACAGTCAAGATCAAGAAATTTTCAATTTTTTTTGGCTGCTTGTTATAAATGAATTTGTTTAAAATAATGAGCGTAACGTAATTCTTGCATAATCGAAAAAGAAATCAATTGTAAATTCAAGGAATTGATTTAAAAACAAAAAGGTATTTTTAAAATTCGCATTGGATTAGATCAATATTTAAATTATTTATTTAATACTTTTTATTATCGATTTTAAATAATATAAAATAAATTATATTCATTTGGTTAATAAAATGACTTGTACCCTACTTTCGTATTTTTTTAATGCCACCAGGCAAATAAGCAATAGTTTATTTTTCTTTTATCTCTCCGATACGGATAATAAATTAAAGGCCTCGAACGGGACAATATCGATTCGAAGAACGAAATGTTTTTGCCGACGACTTACAATGGAGAAAAATATTTTTCCGTGCGTACAAATACGCAATCCTATTTATTATTATATGAATTTTTTTTGACATCGGGAGGGATATATTTTATTGCGAATACACTCGTTACGCGATTCGCGGTTTTTATTCGCTGTACTCGTAGCAAAGTGGACAGTTTAGCGGATAAATCGGTATGAGACGCAGGATAAAAAAGGCGAAGCCTCCGCGAGAGGGAGGGAGCGCGTGTGTGCGTTTTTGTGTGCGGGCAACGTAGCCGCGCCTTAATGGAAACGAGTTAACGACCCGTGGAAAACGTAAACGCACAGTCACGTATACAGTGGCGAACAGAAAAGAGCAGGTATTAAACGATCGACGACGAGTGACCAATCGAGTGTCATTACGAGGACGCGCAGTTCGCCGCTTTCGCCTCTCCATTTCTTCTTCCTCCGCTCTGTCATCCGATTTTCCCTCTATCAACGTTTTTTTTTCGAATAAAAATAATTTTTCGTAATAAACGAAAAATTAAGTTTTTACATAAAATACGAAATATCTCTTTATCGGTAAATAATTGTAAACAGTTGTATATTTCTCCTCTTGTTTTATTTTTCTCATCAGCTTGTCAATAACGAATGTTTTTTTTTTCTTTACAGAAAAAGTGAATTAGGATTAAGACATATCGCGTATAAATTGTCGTGGCTTGTTATAAAATAAAAACCTGTTCCTTCCTGGTGTGAAACGAATTCTCTAACGATGCCTTTTTTGTCTTTCTGTTTATAGGACGAAGTAAGTTTATCAGCGATCGAGCCCACACGCTTCATTCGTAAGAGACGACTCGATAGACATCAAAAAAGTGAGCTTTACCTATCCCGAACACCAAACAAGAAAGTCCACAGAGTTATCAGTTCTATATCTTATCGCCTACGTGTCTAAACTCGATTTCAAACTGCACGGTAAATTCTGAATCATAATAAAAGGTACACGAATTCAGAAGATTTTATATTTAAAAAAAAAAAGTCAACGAAAATGTTCAACTTTGTGACGAGGTTGGAAAATCTTAAATAAAATTATTTCATGTCATTTCAAATACAGTTCACTACCCCAATAAGAACGCACAAGCCCCCAAGGGGAAGATTTTTATGGCCCCCCACTCCGTGCGCGCTTCGCGCTCGCTGACTCGTTCTGTCTATCTCTTTCTTTTTGGTGTACGCTGAT
>JAPYYW010003028.1:0-16993 GCA_030522545.1 Cremastinae sp. A BG-2022a
CGTAAACACGATTTTTTTTAGATATAAATTTGTTTAGTGGCAAAGAACGTTCTTTCAAATTTTCATCGTGTTCTTAATGAATTTCGATTCCCTATACTTTTAACATGTAAACCTTCATTTGTTTTCGCAAAGGCTATCGAAACCCCTTAACTTTACAGTTTCTAACGTGAACCCCTCATTTTTTGTTTTTTATTTTCTGTATTCCATTATTCTTGCTTCACTCCTTGTCTTTTTTCCGTATTCCATTTCCTTTGTTCCTGCGTTTAGCGAATTTAAAGATAATTTCTTAAAAATTTGCATAAACGTTCCTTAGCATCGTACGTAAGCGTGTGTAAAATTTGAAGAAGTATTAAATATTGAAAATCACAATTTTTCGGAACTTGACGTAAAAGCTCATGTTAAAATTGCTATTTTTAATATTAAATATCTCGACAACTAAACGGTGAAACCATCTCAAATTTGTTCAGCCTTTTAATGCAATGGTAAAGAACGTCCACGTGGTTTTTCAAGAAGATATCTTACACAAATGAAACTCCGGAACTTTGCCTTTAGTTTGCAGGGAGAAAAACACTCCCTAACCCTGTATCGCATTCGCACTAGGACACGGAGAAACTGCGGAAAACCCGTGTCGATACAGTCAACGATGTTTTTTTTTGTCTTTTCCCGAAGCATGGTACCCCAAGAACCCAGAAAAACCTGTCTCTCGTATGGAATTTTGATGCACGAGCGGTCACCGATCGCAGTACTGTCCATGGATAGCGTTGCTTCACTTGGTCGACTGCCGAAGCTACATCCCGGCCACGTATCCAATTCCATTGACGAGCGAAGCTTTAAATAATTACAAATTGATGAAGGAAAATTCAAGCGATCGTATTGATTCTTTATTCAATATATAAGATGCGATAATTCACGATCATTGCACAGAATGATCAAAAAGTGTATCAAATGATATTTAATTAGAAATTTTATCAACGAAAGAAAAAAAAGGAAAAAGTCTAAGGGTGAGACATCGACGTGATTCATTTCTTTTCCTTGTCCTTGTCTTGTCCCTTGTCCTTGTCTTGTCCTTTGTCCTTATTTTGCTGTAGCGAACTAACGGCCTGGCGGACAGCCTCGGACTGTGGATCTACGCCTGGTAAACTCTCTAGTACTGTCTGGAGGAATGTGGGATCTGACATGACGGCCGCGTAATCGTCCTCCACTTCCATCGCTTCCTCCTTTTGCGTTTCGAAATCCTCTGGAAAATTGAGATAGATATGAAAAATTCTAATCCAATGGATTTCAGGATGTTCATTAATAATTTCAATATAAAACGAAATATACTTTGTTATTATTTTATCACTAGTTTGTTACTATTTAAATTAATATTGTTAACAAACAATTTTAATTTAAAATTTAATTTGCTTTATTTATTGTATTGGTAAAATATTTTTAAAAAACTGTAGGACAGAAAAAACTGGTTTATATGAAATTTTATATGAAAAAATTAAAATTTTTTGATTATAACATTTCAGGTAATTTTTCTAAATTCTACCTATGGACCATACCAATTTTTCATAAAGCTCAAAATTTGAATTGAAATTTAACAATATTTATTATATTTATTATGATGAATATTAAACATTCGAAAATTCACTATGGCACAAAATTCTAATTATTGGTACAAAAGCCACGCAACTGCTTCAATACGAGTGAAAAAATTACTATGGCTCTCTGTGAATATTGAGAAAAATATTACACTTTCCGTTCTTTGAATAGAATAATTTGACTTGTTTTCGATTAACAAGAGACATTAATCAGGATCGTTATTTCGTATAAAAAATTCTCAGAATTTTCGATCTGTTACTGATCGTACTAAATTTCGATAAATACAGCAATTTTTCGTATAAAATTCTCTCTGTGCAATAACATTTCTAACAATTTCAGTCACAAAAACAACGATAACAAAGTTTTTATACTGTTGAGTATAAAATATTGCCGACAGTGATAATTCTTTGTATCTAAAAAATGAAAATTTGATGTCAACATTCATTAATTGCAATGCTGAAAAAAGTTCATAAAAAGTAAAAAATTTGACTAATAAGAAAATATCCTTGAGTAGCTTTCCGAATGTGATCATTCTCGTTAATGAAGATGACTCACGTTGGTCTT
Organism: Cremastinae sp. A BG-2022a; assembly: GCA_030522545.1. Taxonomy (NCBI): domain Eukaryota; kingdom Metazoa; phylum Arthropoda; class Insecta; order Hymenoptera; family Ichneumonidae; species Cremastinae sp. A BG-2022a. The sequence continues at coordinate 2,152 of JAPYYW010003028.1, forward strand.
GCATGGACATTTGCATGGCAAACGCAATTTGTTCTTCTTCCGTCATATGGGCAAAGTCTGGCACGTTCGAAGCAGAACTTGGCGGAGTGACTTCCGGGACTTCGACTGATTCCTCGGTACCTCCGAGAGACATGGCTAAAGCGCGTTTGAGCATTGCTTCCTCATTTGGCGTCTCCTTCGTCGGCTCCGCTTTCGGTGGGCTCGATTCCGTTGCTTGCGCGCGTCGCGCCTCGTCTTCCTGTCTCTGCCTTTGTTCTTCCATCGAAACCCTCAATGCCTGCAATTCATTTTATTTCTTTAGTTTCAAGTTTTTACGAAATACGAGTAAACTATACGTAAAATCACCACTTTAAATGTTTTGCGGAGGAATTTCTTGATAATTTTAATAAATTTTCTTTAACATCATTTTAAAATGTATTCATGATAAAACTTCGTAAAATGTATCCATTTCTAGGTGTTAAAACTTTAGAAAACTTTTGCAGAAATCTTTATATGATAGCAAGCACGCGTCATCCAGTTTAAAAAAAAAAATTATAGAAACGTGTTTCAATTGATGATTTTACGTTTAGTTTACATTATGAAGAAACTTTTATGCGAATTATTGTGGTAAAAATACTTTAAGAAAGAAAAATAACGTTAACGTCAACGTTAAAAAAACAATGCGTTAAATGTAAATTTTTACCAGAGCAAGTTCAGGGTCTTCGTTAGGATCTACGCCGAATTCGAAGGCCGCTCCGCTCATTCCAGCGGCTCCCATGCCATCCTCGCCCTGGATTATCGGCGACGAGAGCAAAGCATCGGACAAATGGGGCCCTGGTGGCACGGTAACGAGATGACTTCCGGTTCCGTCTTTACCGTTAAGCGCGTTGATGAACGCCGTCAGTAAATCGTTGTTCACCGTCTCCTCGCCGAAGCTTATAATATCGACGTTCACTTTCTCCTTCTTCAAACGCTTCGCGAGCTTTACAAGCTCCTTCTCGTCCAGCTCAATGGGACTTCCTACAAAGGCGACTATGCGCATTTTGTGAGTTTTTCCTTGACGATGTTTCAGAGCCAGCTAAAAAAACAGCAAACACCAAATCAATAAATAATTAACATACGCAAAATTCATACTTTTATTCAACATCGACATATATTAAGATTTATTTAAACATATTTTGCTATTTAAGGTAGTAGAACCGAGACAGTCTATTCAAAAGTTTGTCTTTATGTTAACTAAATGTAAAATCAGTTGGAATTTCTTGAAACAGAATTTATTCAAAAATTAAAGTGTTTGCAAAATTTAAAAAGGCTTTACCATGTGGTTATTTAGACATTAATTGTTAAAAATTGCTACTTTTAACATGAGCTCTTATGAGAGATTCGAAAAAGCAACGACTTTCAATATATTATATCTCGATTTCTAGATGGTGAAGCTTTGTAAAATATGACACATGTTTTCATATAACATTAAAGAACTGTACAAATTTTTAAGAAAATCTGTCTCAACACGATTTTGCGGTTGTACTACCTTAAAGTATGTTTCAATACTTGAACGTTTATTTAACAATTAAAAAATAATTTTAAAAAGAAATGAATAAAACAAAATGAATTTTGACAGTAAATAAAGAATTATGTTATGTATGTAAAGTTTTTACGCACATGGGCAATTCTTATTCCGGTAATGAGACTCAGATTGCCATTCGGTTGAACCTGGTGCAGCTTTGACAAAATCCTGCCGACGTCGCTCGTAAGCGTCGCCAGTACCTCGACGCTGGAAGAAGAGTCGGACCTACTTGAGTTTATAATTTTTGTACGATTACTTTCAACGGCAACGTTCTTAACATACTTCGCCAAGGTGATGAGTCCGACATTGTTCTCCGGATTTGCTCTGGTCTTCGAAAGACAGACCAAGTTGACCGCGTCCTGTTGAGCTTGAAGACGAGTCGGGAGAAAATCTCCGTTTCTCATGTAATCACTATTGTCGACGCTACAATGAAAAATTGAGTTAACTGAAATATTTTCATCGTCATGTACAATTTGTTACAATAAAAATACAAAATAAATAAATAAATAAAGATATTTTAAAAAATCGACTATTCGAATAATCTCGAGAAAAGTACAATTAACCTGAAAACTTCAAATAAAAATACGTGCATTATTAGAAATAAGTATTTTTTTGGAATATTGAATGGTTCAGAGAAATATGGATCGTTGAGAAAATAAATAAGCATAAAATTAATAGATGAAAAACATAGAAAAGAAGTTTATGTTGACACGAAGCCGTTCAACTTTGCATTGTCACTCCGGCGAAAATGAGCCCAAGAAAACAATTAATTTGAGGCTAAGGGGTACGAAAATAAAAAGATAAAATGGACATGGCGAAAACATTAGACACTGAAGATATTGTTAATTGTTATTAAATTTGTTATAATCGCGCCAATTGTCAAATATTTAACAAAATATCAGAGAGCTCACCATATCATAGTACTCTCGAGCACCATCTTGGATTTTATGGAGATTTATTTTATCTAGGTAATTTTTCTAGGGATCACAGCGCGCCGGAAACGGAGACAAATAGCTCATGGGCCGGCTCTTTCCGTGATTCCAGACAAATTTCAAAAGCGCATGCCCAAAATTTGATGTATTTAAACTTTTAGCGAATTTAAAATCGATTTTTTCGTAGAAAGATCAAGGATAATATATAGTTATGGAAAACACTTTTTCTTTTTTATCTATTGAATATAGAAAACACCAATTTTTCGCTCTTTCTTGCAATAATTTGATCGACTTTCGGTTATATGAGAATTTATGTCACATTTATGAAATAATCAAACTTTTGGCGAATTTAAAATATATGTTAAACTGAATATCGCTGAATCGATTGGAAAAAGAAAAAAAGTATGGTTTCTGATTGTTTAAGGATGTTGTGTTCAAAAACGAAAATGATGGAAATGTTTTGAAAATTTGACACAATATTAAAAGTAACATCTCTAAACAGTTGTGTAAAAATTTCACGACGATTATAGGAAGCTCCTTAATAAGATATTAATTGTTAAAAATGGCTATTTTTTGTACCTTCCTATAAAAGGCACGTGTTAAAAGTAGCAATTTGTATAATAAATATCTCAGTGACGAGCTTCCTAATTTGAGTAAAATTTTGCACTGATCTTTGTATGGCGTTATCATCTAATTTTTCAAAACGATTTCATCATTTTTTTTTTGTGCAATTGCATAGAGAGTAGACCTGTCATTGGATGACCTTGAATTTCAAATATGTTTTTCTTCAGTCGATCTGCAGCAATTTTTTACTCTCACACGACTTCGTATGGGAGAAAAACGTTGTCGAACTTTTGATTTTTTGCTCTACGGACTCAACACCCTTAAAAAAAGATAATAATGAAACTGTGGAGGTTTCCCTAACCTCCATTGATGAAACTTTATTTACGGATGTGTACCCATTATTTTTATTGCCATAATTTTCGTTGAGATTGAAATCTATAGCAATTTAAGTTATTCTGCATCGATTGAAATAAAAAAAAATAACTTTACAGTTGATTTGAAGCAAATAATTAGCATAAAAAATTACAAACCCTGTGTTACTTAAACCAGAAGTCGATCAAATTGCAAGAAAAAGCGAAAAATTAGTGTGTTCTATTATAGATCTATATAAGATAGCTAAATAGAAAAAAGTGTTTTTTATAATTATATATTATCCTCGATCTTTCTACGAAAGAAAAATCCAGATGTTTCTACGGAAATATTCTTAATTGAATTTTCTCTCGTGTTCAGAACATTTCAAATTGCGTTGTTGTCATTGGCTGACTGCAAAAAAGGCGAGTTCCACTTATCGCCCACGAAGCCTTTGTCCTATCCTTATTACACTGGTTTTGGGTCTTTGTGAACGTTTTGGACGATAAGTGGAACGCGCCCAAAATGTCTGTGTCTCGAGTAGTCAAATCAAGTCTTAATTTTAATTCACACTGTAGGAAATTTATTCATATCTACATTATTTTTATTCTTTAATTTTGGTAATTTATAATATTTTCTTTAGATTTTGTAATTTTTCAAAAATAATTTATAAATTTACAACTTGTAAGTAAAACATGTTTCTCGTTTTTTATAGTCAACATCGTATTCGATTTCATTCTTTTTCAAATTTTATTTATATATTGTTTTATGTATATGACGTAAAAATTTTATGTATATGACGTAAAAATTTTATGTATATGACGTAAAAAAATATATATTTTTAATCATTTATAGAAAAATTAATAAATAAATCAAAGAATAAATGAAAAAAATAAATGTAATTATAAATGAAATTAAATATAAAAATTGAAGGACGACGTCGTACAGTTTCTTGTTTTTTTTTTGGAATTTTTATTTCAAGCAAAATAATTTTTCGAAGATTCGTATTCAAATGATTGTATTTCCTTACTACAATTTCACAGACAAATATGAACACAATTAATGCACATTCGCAACACGTATAGTAATACGATATTATTGATGAATTTTATTGACCAATAATATAGTTGAAAGCTTTATGATTTATCATCGTTCTTTAATACTAATGACTGGCTCGTGCGGGAGCTGCGATCCCGAACAATTTTAATTTAATTTTTTAATAATTATTTATCAATTTGAAACGAGGGATACTCGAGAACTGTAACGAGCTGCATTAATTTGCAAATTTATTTCCTCTTGCAAAAACCGGTAATCATTAACACAGAGCGGTGTGCGTATAAAACCGTAAATTCAATTCGAAAACTCGATAACGTTAAAACTCGATATTTCCCAATCGAGCCAATGATTCTCGTCCGATTAATTCACGTGCGTCATTTACGTGGTGAGCTTCTAAAAATCATCATAAATTTTGTTTTCTCGCTTCGCAATCGCGTCTCTAAATAATTTATATTATTTTTGATAAATCACCGATATCACACACATCTTTGGATGCGGGCGAAGCTTCTTTCACAATCACGGAAGCTTCGCAGGCAACGTGACTTCCGGGTCAATGGCTTCGATAGACGTTGAAGCCCGAAAATTGCCAGCGTCTCTCCATGTTCGCACCGATACCGGACAGTTCCTGCTTGAAAACTTGTGGGAATCGTTGCATGAGGGCCTCGACCTCGCTGGGCCTTATGCCAGGCTCCATTTTTTGTAAATACGACCAAACGTAGTCGACGCTTGCTCCGAATGGGTGTATGTGCAAGAACGTCGCAATAAGACCTGAAAAAAGTGAATGAACGATGAAATACGAAAGCACTCTTGTCGTTTGGAACGTAATGGAAATTTCAAAAAAAATTTCATAATCATAATACCAATAAGCTTTGCGTCTTTTTGCGTGACCTGAACACTTCCGTTTCCGGTTGTTAGGGGCTTCGGCGTTCTTGGCTCATCGCTCACGTCGTCGTCCTTGTCCAGAGTTATGACTTCGCTCTCGTGAGGCTCTTCCATCTTCGCGACGTTCAATTTGCCAATGAGCTCCTTAATCCTCTGGTCGTCCTGAGCCTGCTGCTTTCTCGACTGCAACAATTGCTCCTGCATTCCCTTCAACGTCTGTTGCAACATCTTCGTTTGCTTCTCCTTCGCCTCGATTTCTGCTTTCGTTTCGGACTTGAGCAAGTCAACCTTGGGAAATGATCATATATAAATCGTTTATTAATTTTATTATAAACATTTATTTATTTTTTATAAATACATTTTATATTTATAAATTTATTTTTATAAATATAATTCACATTTATATTTATTATATACATTTATAAATTATATTTATAAATAAATTTATAAATTATATTTATAAATAAATTTATAAATTATATTTATAAATAAATTTATAAATTATATTTATATATAAATTTATAAATTATATTTATAAATAAATTTATAAATTATATTTATAAATAAATTTATAAATTATATTTATAAATAAATTTATAAATAAATCATTGCCAAAGCAGATTATAAGTCGTTGCTTTTTTATAAAAATTTCAATAAGTTATAGATATTGAGATTGGTACTTGGTTCACTTGATAAAATAATTAAGGTAGTAAATTCACGACAGTTAAATCAAATATTTTTATTTCACTTTTTCTTCGTACCATGTGGTTTTACAGCTTAAGTTTATTAGAAAAAGTTATTATTGATTGATTCAAGAACATACTCAAAATTCAAGGTTATCCAAGGTGATTCGTATACTTTATACATATGTATCAAATTAATTAAAATTAGAAAAAAAACTTTTAGGGTTTTTTTTAAAACTAATTGAAGCTTCTTCGAAGTACTTTAAAAAGTTGTACCAAATTTCAAGAATTTCGATTTCTTAGAAGTCAAGATATTTAGAGTTTAATATTGCAATATTTAACACGTGCTCTTATGAAGGAGTAGAAAAAAAATGATTTTCGATAATGAGGATCTTCAATTCTATGCAGAGAAACTTCTTTAAATTTAATATACATATGCACACAGTATCGAAGATAGTTTATGCAAAATTTTAACAAATTTCTAAAAAAATTGTTTCGTGGATGTACTACCTTAAGGAAGGTTGATTATGATTTGTTCTAATCGTAAAATTTCTGAAAATATTATTATTAACATAATAGAGAACATAATTACGCTATTTTTATTGAATTTTTCTCGTTTGTATTGGACTTTAAAAGTGAAATTTATTACATATGTTTGTGTTTGATGGAAATACATTTTTAAATGGAAATATCGCTGTACTTAAACTCTAAACATCTCAAAAACTATATGTCAGAATTGCTTGACTCTTTTATTAATAGTTTCATTTTATTTTTCTGGAAAACCAAAATTTTTTCAAAGTTTTCTGAAATAAACCATTTTTGTTATTGAACTACTTTAACATGAAATATATTAAAAACTAAACGTCATCATTCCTCAACTCTTTTTATAATCGACTTGTTTAATTTTTCTGTAAAACACAAAATATTAAAAAAAATTCTTAAGGATGTATGGGCCAGACAATTCCATCGAAAAATCAATTGTTTATGTTCAATTTGTAAAACTACTCAAACTTTATTTTTTAAAACAATTTTCATCGTTTAAACAATGAAATAAGAAAAGTTTTAGCAAAACGTTTTCAAATTACGATATATAAAAATGTACACTTCGAGTATATTTTAAAAAATTCAAGCAAATCTCATATTTTATATTCATATTTAAGGTAAATTTGCGAATTGTTTATACGAAGTAACGCTAAATTTCAACAACTTTGAAGTTTGATAAATTTTGAATAACTCAGTAAAACATTTTCAAAATTGGCTCGAAACTTTTTAAATATAATAAAAAAAAACTCATTAAAAACCAGTCCATTATTCTCTTTAAATTTAAATGTTAAAAATATTTTTTTAAAAATTGCTCAAACGTCTCAAAACAAATGGTTCTCGTGATCGAATTATCTCAAGCATTTGAACTGAACGACTAAAAATAAAAGGTTTAAAAAATTTTAGTATGGAAATAGATGAAATTTTGAGTACCTCATTTTTGTAGGCTTCTAATTGACATCTGAGACTGTCAGCTTCGTCCTTGAGTGACTGAATTCTCTCACTCTCGTCGTTAATGTCGTTCTGGGATCGAATTTTCTTCCTCTGGGGTTCCTCTTCGGAGTCCGAGACCTCCATCTCGCCCTCGCCCTCCATAAGAGCCTCCTCCAGCTGCACAGCTTTGATCTCCTGTTCATCAACGAAAACAGGTATCAGTCATCGTTACAGGAGAACTTTTTTACGCGGACGAAGGAAAAAAAAACTTTTAAAAGTCTTACTTTTTATTTAGGTTCATGCATTGAGAAAAAATTTACAGCCACTGCGGAAAAAATTTGTGTGCCAGTACTGGGAGTAGACGCAGACGAAATAAAAAATTAAATTTTCCCCATAAAATTGTCCCGTTCAGAATTAATTTTTATTTTATTTATTCACATTTTCTCTTTTTTAGTCCTCGAATTCGAACTTTTTTACTGCTTTATTGTAAATGAAGTCTGGAAATTTTTTTTTTCTAAGTTCCAAGCCCCACGTCAGGATCCTCGAAACGAAATTTCCCAACCCAAGCCACAGAGATCCCGGTACAAGAACATTTAAATTAAAAAAAAAAGAGAAAAATGAAAATGCGATTTCCTCGCACATTAAGGATGTATGAGGGATATTTTTAAAAATATGAGAATTTTATAAATTTTTCATATTCTGTTCTTAAGCGTAGTAAAAAAAATATTGTGCTAAATTTGAACACGTTTTACTGAATGGTTTATTCTTATGGAGAATTCGTAAATTTGCACAGAATACAAATTTAAAAATATGAGATTAAAAATATGATAAAAATGTGAGTTGTGTTCATTTTGTATAGACTATAATTTAAAAATGTTTTACTAAAATTTTTTAAATATAATTGTTCAAATAATAAATAATGATTAAATAATTTTTAAAATATGCTCAAATTGCTTATTTATAGTCGAAATAAGACTAAAAAAATTGGCAACTTTTTAGCAAAAGCCAGAGTCTAAATTGCACAAATTTAACGTCAAAAAATTTTTTTTTTCTGGAATTCTTATTTTCTTTTTTTTTCTGGAATTCTGTCCCATACATCCTTAAGCAATAACCCGCTAGCTTTCACCGATATCAAGAATGTCTTGTTTTCTCGTCTCGTTACCTTCCTCGAAGCTCGAAACTCCGCATTCGTCCGACTCGCCAAAAGTGATAGATTTACGAAAAAAATGAAAAATAATAAATGAAGATACAAATTTTGTAATTTGTATGTCACGTTTACCTTCCTCGCTCAGTGTCAAAAGCCGAATTGACGCTTCGACTCGAGTGCTTGTGACCGTGCATCGGAAGCTCTGTTTCTGCACTTTCCACTTACCTGGCCTGCGAGAATTTCGACCAGGTTTCTCAAGAGCAAATCTCAAACGACGAAAAAACAATATTAGTGAGACCTCATCGAAAATTGGATCGTTTTTGAGGCTACATTGTTTTCTTCCTCGTTACAGTGGTTCGGAAGAAAAAACGAGAGTCAGATTCTTGATTATAAAAATTTTTTTTTTTAAGGATATTGAAAATTTTACTACGATTAATGGGTATATAGATAAAATAGTATACAATAATGTGGATGTCAATAAAAAGCTCTTTAAGTATATTTCTGAATAAAATATTTATTTTTAATGTTAATTATTGAAATTATCTTGTGCTTTTACAGGGAAGAACTAACTTTTGAATGTTTTTTGCAAACTTGACAACAGTAAATTTTATTAAGGTACTTCTATCAGTACAGTTGAATAAAAAAAAATGTATCTTAGTTTATCTTCGTACCATGTGGTTTTTCAGTAAAAGTTTATTAAGAAAAGTTGTTACTAATTGATAAAAAATAGCATATTCAAATTTCAAGATCATACAGGGTGATCTGTACTTGCTACGTATGTATGAAAATTAAGGAAATCAAAATCTTAGGATTTTTTTTTTAAATAAAGTTAATTTATTAAATGTGTTTCAAAGAGCTGTGCAAAAATTCAAGAAGTTTTACTACCCAGAAGTCAAGATTTTCAGAATTGAATATAGCAATATTTAACATGTGCTCATGGGAGAGTACAGAAAATAGTGATTTTTGACAATAAATATCTCAAGTTTTATGTAGTAAATATAAAATATATCTATTTAATATATTTATATTTATATCTTAAAATATAAGGTTTTTGCAAATTTTCAAAAAAATCTTAAGAAAACGATTTTATAATAAAACTATCTTAAAGGATGTATGAACGATATTTTTAAAAATATGAGAATTTCAATTGAATCTTTTGAGACAGAATATTTTCAAAATTTCTACTAATCTTCTTTGACATCATATTAACATGTGTGCAAAATTTAAAGAGGTTTCACCATGTGGTTATCGAGATATTTATCTTTAAAAATTGCTACTTTTAATATGGACTCTTATGAGAGATCAAAAAATGTGACGACTTTCAACAATTAATATCTCAATTATTAGATGGTGAAGCTTCATAAAATTTAGCATATATTTTGACATGACCTCAAAGAAGATTAGTGCAAATTTTTAAGAAATGCTGTTTTAAACGATTTTACGCGACTCCTACCTTAAGCGTTATCAAACTCTAAAGTTGTTGAGATTTAACATTGTTTCTTATGGAGAATTCGTAAATTTGCGCTGAATTCAAATTTAAAAACATGAGATTCTCAGACTCTGGCTTTTGCTAAAAAGTTGCCAATTTTTTGAGTCTTAGTTTGACCATCAATTGACAGCTTGAGCATAATTTAACAATTATTTAATCATTTTTCATTGATTAAACAATTAAATATTTAAAAAATTGGTAAAACGTTGTAAAAGTACTGTTTATACAAAATGAACACTACTACGAATATATACAAAAAAATTCACGAGAATCTTATATTTTAAAATATGTATTTAGTACAAATTTACGAATTCTCCATAAGATATCATGTTAATAACTCTTAAATCATTCAGTAAAACAATTTCAAATTTGGCACGAAATTTTTTCATACATTTAAGAATGAAATACCAAAAGTCTATCGAATTCTCAATTTCAAACAATATCGCCCATACGTCCTTAACGAAAACTTGAAAAAAAAAAAATGAAAAAAATGAAGAATTGAAAAAATGAAGACGTCACACATTGATGGCAGTTTTGCAGAAAATTCCGTACTGATAAACATAAATAAAAGAACAGTAATTAAAAAAAATAAACTAAAAAGACTATAAAGTGAAACGAGTGAATAGTTTTGAAAGAAAGGTACCCTATTTATGGAAAATTTGCAGAAAATTACTGATAAAAATAAATAAAAGAACAGTTATTTAAAAAACTAAATTAAAAAGACTATAAAGTGAAACGAGTGAATAGTTTTGAAAGAAAGGTACTCGTACTCATAAAGAAAAAAAAAACATTTATCGTTTTCTTGAAAAAAAAAAATTGTGAAAAGTACACCCTCTTTTCTCGAGTTCAAAGTGGTCCCCCCTCCCCCCTACTTCAATGTGACAGATAATCCATTATTCTGCTCAAAAGAAAATGGGGATTGAAGGCGACTCAACGTAATTTCTTCCGAACCGCTTTGGCTTGCTCCTGAGAAACGGGGCAAGTATCTCCGTCGAAAAGTACAAATTTTGAAGGAGGCTCGAATCCCATCCGGCACTCCGACATTTCAATCGATTCGTATCGTGATTAAAAGTTTGACTTTTTTTGCTTTCGCTTTGCTTCATTGGGTTGATGCACGTTAATACATACCGAGGACTGTTTCTTCCACATCTCGATGTTCTTCCTCTGGGCCTTGGTGAAGTGATCCCAAACCTTCTTGTGGCTGGCCGCAGTGAACACTCGTTCGATCTGACTGACTGTCGATGGACACGGGTGTCGCATGTCGCATACAAAAAAAAACACAACAAATCCTCTGTTGTACACACCCTTCGTACTTTTTCTGCGCTCTTTATCAATTGTTTTTTTTTCTTTTCTTTTTTTTTTCTCTCTGTTATTTTTTTTTCGCACATTTTCTACAACTCTCGATCGCTCTTGAATCATTTATTACGCGCAAAGGATGCTTCCTTCCACGATGACAGATACTCTATATCAATGTCGTCGAAAAGTCTTCCATGGCTCTCAGACGTCGTTTACCTCTTCATCCCGCAAGATATTTTTCCCTCGCTTTAGTTCTCTCATTTACCCAAAAATCAAAAAAACGAATTTTGAGAATCCACGACGAAGTATGTTTCTTCATACTTTTCATGAAAATTTACAAAGAAGCAATCTTGAAGGAAGACAAACTCGAAAAAGAGGTCAATTTGACTCTCGAAAATTTGACTTTCGTACTGAAGGATCAAAAATTGCTGAATTACAAGTACAAATTGCTCTCAAAACTCGTCTTTGGACCATCAGCGTATTAAGTATTGCCCAACACCGTCCAATTCTCAGCATTGCCAAGCATGCAAGTTGTCAAGTACCACTATCAACGTCCTATTGAGAATTCGCTTTTTGAGGGTGATTGAAACGTCAAGGAGGAACTGTGCCCCGTCTCGGTACGGAATCATTGAATATACCTATGGAATGATGTATAGAATAAAAAAATGAAAGAAAAATGTTCATGACGTCCAATCGTTGAGACTGATGAGCCTGAGAATCCGGGCCGATTGAGACAACTTACCGGAAAAAAGCGATACTTTGTGTGTATTTGTGTTTGAGACAGCGAGAAAGAGAGAGAGAGAGAGAGAAAGAGAGTTAGAGTCGTATATATATTTTTATAGAACTATAAAAATACATATACGAGATTTAAATAGCAAATATGATATACGTTTTGACGTGCATATCACATTTTTTATTCTCTTACGACCCTCCTCGAAGTTTATCCTATTCGAAAACCGTTGGCATTGACGGGACTAACGTGACAGATACGTTTCGTTTTGAATACGTACATTGGATTAACAATCCTTGCATTCTGCCCTTCATTAGTTCCTTGGCTCTCTGCAGTTCTTCCTCGTACGACACTTTTTCCGTCAGCAGCCTCCTGACGTGGGAATTCGTCGATTGGATCATCGAGTAAAACGTGTTCGCGTTCCTCTTCGTGCAGTCTCCTCGTTCTAGCCACGTTACGACGACCTGTGACAGATTTTTCAGTAACAAAATTGTATTTCGATATCAAAAATGGATTTAAGGTGGTTCTATTGATTTATCATTTTCTTGTAGGATTTCATTGAAAATTTGCATAAACCTTCTTTGATATTACATGCATGTTTGTATTCAATTTTAAGAGGATTCGCCATGTAGAAATCGAGATATTTATTGTTAAAAATTCCTATTTTTGGTACTCTTCCATAAGAGCTCGTGTTAAATATTGCGATTTTTTTATTCTAAATATCTATAATTCTAGATGATGAATCTTCTTAAAATGTAGCATAAGGTAAATGTTCCAATAGTTGTACAATTTTTGCTATATTATTTTTAATATTTGAATTAGTTTTTTCTCTATAAAATCATATGGATTATTTTTTATATACAATGAAGTTTATTTTTCATAACGTTAATTTATTGGAATAAACACGTTCAACCTTGGAGACAGGGTCGATTTTCTGTCCAACTATTGGGACATTCTACATATTTAAATGTTCAAGTATTTATTTACTAAAAATATTATCTAAAATTTATGATCACTAAAATATCAGAAAATAATCACGATGTAAATTTGAAGCAGATTTTTGTGCTTGAATAATTCTTAAATAAAGATGAAGTGTGAAAATCTTTAGCTGTCCAACTACTGGGACATTTATCTATAACAGAATTTTAAGTGTTACACTGTTAAATTTATTTTGTGGTCCGTATACTGTCCACAATTTCACACTGTAAAAATTCGTGAGTAAGTGCGTCTACTGTCTACAGTTTCCCACTGTAAAAATTCGTCAATATTCATGACAAATATTGATATTTATTGACCGGAAAGCGCTAGTGATGGAAAATACTGTAAATTTTACTGAATTTCACATCAAATTTTACAGATTTTTTTTTGTTTAGGCTTTTATTGAGCATTAACTCACTTGTACGGCTTTCATAAAAGTATCATCTTGTTTAATCTTCTCGCAAATGTTCGACGCTTCGTGGTCTGTGTAATGAACTACAGGTGGTGGACTTGACGGTGGCCTTTGACGTTCCTTCTCAACTCGTTCCCTGTGACGTTGTTCTCTCTGCAATTGACGTTGCCTGCATTCCCATTCATACTGGTCGTCACGTGCCTGAAATTTCATTTTTTTTTAAATAAAGATAAATTAATTACAATTCAAATAAAAGTCGTATAACCCCAGAAAAGAAAACGTGACACATGATTTGTTTGACAAAAAGGTGCAAATATTTGTGCCTTGGCTAGACCATCAATTGGCAATTGTGTATATTTCATCAGAAATAGAAACAATTTTTATTAACTAAACAATTAAATTAAAAAAATTAAGTAAAACGTTTTCAAATTAATATCTAGACAAATCTACTACAAAAATATATTTAAAAAAATGCAATCTTTATAATTCGTAATCAAGGCAAATGTATAAATTTCCCATAAGTAATTCTGAATTTCAGCAGCTTTAAAGTTTGTCGAATGTTGAACAATTAATTTGGTAAAGTAATTTCAAATTTACCACAAAATTTGTTCACTTTGAATCAACATTTCAACAATTGTTTAAATTTATATAATTTTTAAAATTAAGAAAATTTCTAGTTTCGGAGGCTTGTGATTTCTTTTTTTCAATAAATAATATTTATAATTTATATTTTTTTTTGCAGTATTGATTTTATTTTATACCTGGGCAAAATCGACGTGTAGTCGACCGGTATTCGCTGCGTCGCCGTTTGAACCAATTCGAACCCGATAACCTGACAAATAAATAGCTGCGTCGACGCTCGATTCGAGAACAAATCTTATGTGGCAAAAATTCTTTTTCGACAGTCGCAACGTCGTTATCTCTCCGCATCGCTCGAAAATCTCTTGTATTATGGATTCAGTGATATTTTCCGGTAAACCTGTTGCACAAAAATACAAATTTGTTAATATCAGAACCTCTTTCATTTTTTAAATTCAATCTATTATCTAAATGTCACATATTTGTAATTTTATTTATTAGTGTCACCGTGTTGAGACAGATTTTCTTAAAAATTTGCACAGGTCTTCTTTAATGTCATATGAAAACAAGTGTCAAATTTGACAAAGCTTCACCATTTAGAAATTGAGATATTATACATTGAAAGTCATTGTTTTTTCGAATCTCCCATAAGAGCCCATGTTAAAAGTAGCAATTTTTAAAAATTAATATCTAAATAACTACATGGTTGAGCCTTTTTAAATTTTGC